>JAJEJO010051937.1:81535-139104 GCA_020662805.1 Glaucomys volans
ATACACTTTTCACAGAAAGCCAACTACATTCAAAAAAATATTAAAAGTCAGAAAATGGCAAAAGGCAGATGTTCCACACTCTTGGGTCCAATGATTAGCAGAAATAGTAAATTAATGGATCAGTGTTTCAGTAAATGAAATCTACATGAGGCCACATGAAAGAGACATTACCTACCTCCCATGCATCTTACCATAACTATTGGTCTTTGGAGAAAATTCAACCATGGAAAGTATGCTCTGATGAACTAGTGTCTGTAGAAGTCACTTCCCTTAAGATTGGAATACAGTAGATGTCATGCATACCTGCAGTATCCAGGGCTGACAGAATTAAGTTACTTACTGATAATAGATTGCTCTAAACACATCTTCCATCACCTTTCCTGAATCCCTTGCACATAGCTAATCTGGCTACTTATGGCATTACACCGTGCACAAGTATGTTGATGATAAGAGAAGATAAGACAGATGGGTGCACAACAAACTTGGGAACCTTGAAATTTTGGGAACTTCTCTTGGGACATTAAGACAGAATAAAAATAAGTCCATCCTTATTGACATATAGGTGTTCCTCCCCTGCCCCTTGGACCATATGTCTGCTTAAGGAGGAAAGACTTCAAATTCCTTAACGATAAGCGCTACTGCTAATTCATTATTTAGTGGATATCTTTCTATTAGCTCAGACCTCTCTCTCTACCTGGTCAAGTATGGAGAAAGAGCTACGGGTGAATATAAAGAACATAACCATTCTGAGAACGGCAGGAACTGGACCAAAAAAAGGACAGATCAAAATTAGTAATCATACGCAGAATTCTGGTAATGGGATCACCTGGCACTGTGGCCTAAAATGATGGGTTACAGAAATCGATTGGCCAAAAGTTCCATGAGAAGAAATGACGGGTGGGAACCTGGATTCTATCTTCTAAGACGTGAAGCTTCTAGTTCACTATTTCTAGGTCACTGCACTTGTGGAAGTGAATAATTATATAGAATAGTATCAGTCATATCCTGAGGCAGAAATTCCTGAGTTCCAAACCCAATAGGAAGAGAGAGGGGTGAAGCAGAGGGAGGAGTATGTTATTTTATATTTTTATATAAACTAGAATTCCCAGTGCACCATTGAATCTCTCCAATTATTGGATTTTGAGAACTTCCTTAGGTGAAAACAACCATAGAAATCCTTCTTCCACAATTCATGTGGTTCTGTATGAGCAAGTTTACCTGTGGTCCCTTTAGCCCCAAGAAGGGAAGATCTGGGCTG
Source organism: Glaucomys volans (assembly GCA_020662805.1). NCBI lineage: Eukaryota > Metazoa > Chordata > Mammalia > Rodentia > Sciuridae > Glaucomys > Glaucomys volans. The sequence goes on from JAJEJO010051937.1 coordinate 82,794, forward strand.
AAAAGCAGTACCACCTTCACATTATCTTTCCAAGCAGAACTTGCAGAGTGTTGTTGTTGCTTTTTAATGTAGAAATTACTTCTACGGACTAAGTGGACTAAGTGACAATTCCAAGGTACTAAGGGGTTGATACAAGTTCCCAAATCAAGGCTTTTGACTGAAAATTCTGTTGTATGTCAATTCTGCAAAATCCTCTTCTTGTGGTCAAATTCACATGATTTCTACTACTAATTGCAATATAATGATTTGCTAAAGAATGGAAAGCATTGACTATTCCATTAGTACAAATAACCATTGTCAACCATGACTAACAGTTTTAGTGACATGGCAAATGCATCACCTCCATTGTGACAGCGAGCACCTACACACAGTGAACAGGTGCTCTGTGAGTAGCTCAGAGGTGATGCCAACCTCGCTCTTCACATAATCAACTTCAAGCCCAAGGCTTCCCACCTTAGTGAGAGGACACTAAGTGCTCTGGTCTAGCCCTGGAAAGCTTTGTTGTCTATGGCCAGCCTCTTACAGTCTGAAGATATCTACTTCCTAGCATTGTCACAGATGACCTAGTGTGGAATCATATAGGAGTCATTTGTCCTTGCTTGATTGGAAATACCTAAGAGAACGGCTTCATTGCCCACCTTGACTATCTTACTAAGGAGAGAAAGTCAAGATGAAATAAGAACACACTTCTTTTTTTTTTTTTTTTTTTTTTTTTTTTTTAAATCTAAATGGAAGAACAGGTTGGGGGGGGGTCCAAATGTTCAAATTAAAAACAGTTAAAAAGTACAGAAAAAAGACAACATGTAATTCAGGTAAAGAAGACATTTGATGGAAAAGAGTGTTTTCAGAAGGGAGTACTTTGTCATAAAGGAGAGTTTATTACTCATGATCACACTGGTAGAATTTGTGAAGACAAGAGAGCTATGGGTTGTGCTGTAGTTTAGATATGTGATGGGCCCCCAAAACTGCTGCTAGTGCAGAAATGTTCAGAGGAGAAATGATTGGATTGTAAGAACTTTAACCTAGGTTCATCCTACTTGAAATGGACTAACTGGGTGGTGACTTGAGGCAGGAGACATGTGGCTGGAGGAGCTGGGTGACTGGGGGCACACCCTGGAAGGGTGCATCTTGGGGGGCACGCCCTGGAAGGCTGCATCTTCCCTGGGCCCTTCCCTGACTTGCTTTGCTTCCTCTCCCCACCATGAACTGAGCAGCTTTTTTTCTGGCAGAAACTTCTGCCATGATGTTCCGCCTCTCCTTGGACCCAGAGCAATAGAGTTGGCCATTTATGGACTGAGAATTCTGAAATTATGAGTCCCAAATACACTTTACTTCCTTGAAGATGTTCTTGTCATGCCTTTTGGTCACTGCAACACAATGCATAATAACAGATTGAATATGGATTGTGTCACCCAAAGGTGGCAGAGTTGGGGAGGTGGATTCCAGCAGAAGACCCTTTGATCATTAGAAAATGTGACTCCTTGGTAGTTCTGATAGCAGGGTTCTTATTAAAGAACCAAGTCTGGCCCAGCCTGACCTCTTTCTCTCTGTTCCTTTTTGAAGTGTGACCACTTTCTCCTACACCCAGTTCTGCCATGATGTGCCACATCAGAGGACAATTCAATGAACACCCTCCCCACCTTGTCCCACCCAATCTTGGATTTGAACCTTCAAAATTGTGAGTTAAAGGGACCTCCCTTTACCTCCTAAGTATGCAGTGTTAGTATTTCATTGCAGTAAACGTAAGTTGACTAATCCTAGTGATCTATACAAATCTATAAAATTCTGTATTGTTGTATCTGTAATTGAAAGATAATCTAATTAAGCAGAGCACTTGAGAATATGAGCTGTGGACATTTCTGTTTTGAAAAAACAGTCCATGCATTAGCTACAAAAATGTCTTCAAATGGAATCTTCTATAAAAGAAGAACATGATTCACATGGAAAGGTGGGAAACTAAATCATAGCCCAGCTTTGCAGTCCCAAACACTTTGCACTGTGTGAATGTTTACTAAAATGTTGGAAAATGAGGAGGAAGAAAGGAATAAGCAAATTCAGTTGCACAAATTTTTTCTTCATGGCACTCCCAATTTATATGCAGGAGTTCTGGTCTGAGATTAATCTAATACACAAGGGACCAAACAGTGTAATATTTATTCCAAAATCAGGGGAAGTTGTTTATAGATAATGAATATAGCAGAAAGCAGAGCATCACACCAGAGAGTGCATGATTTCTTTTGATGTGATTTATCTCCCTAAAGATTTTGGTCTTCCATTAAAATATGCTTGATTTTTAAATTGAACTGTAATTCAGATACAATGCAATGATCATATTTAAAGTCTGAAATCTGTTATGTTTTGATACATAACTATTTCCTGTGAAACCCTCACCACAACTAATATCAGACATAACTATTGATCACAGAATGTTTCCTTACATTGCATTAAAATACCTCTCATGTCCAATGACCCTTCCTCCACAGTCTCATCTGGTTCATTTCATTGTAAGTTTGAATTTTCTTTAATTTAGTATAAATGGATTGATGAAATGTCACTCATCTGATTTATTTCACATGGCATCATTATTTTGAGATCCATCTATATTGTAGAAAGTAACAATAATTCATTTGTTAAAATTGCAGAGTAATAGTTCATGATAAGAATATACCATGACGTGCTTCTTCATTCATCTGTTGATGGATATTTAGGTCATTTCTAATTATTAACTCTGTTAAGTGAACATTCTGTGGATTCTATGGATATACAGATTGAAACACTTTTATGATGCATACAGGAATTTCCATTGGGTAAATTCTTAGGATTGAAATGGGTGAGTCACACATGAGATACATTGTGTTTTAAGAACTGGGTTACTCTCTACAGAGGTTATACAGCAGGGAAACATTTCCAGTTGCTTCACATATTTGCCAACATTGCATATGGTAACTTTTTGCTTTATTTTATGTTGTTTTGCTTTTAGCTGTACAACTACTAATTAGGATGTCGTAGTAATTCAATGTGCTTTGCTTGCATTTTGCCAGTGATTAATGATGTTGATTATCTTTTCATGTGATTGCTTCACATGTATGCATCTGTTTTCAAATGTTTGTTTGAATTTTCTGTGATTCTTATTGTTTTTGTTTTCTAATTATTGCATTCTGAAACAAATTATTATGTGTTCTGCATACTAGTCTTTTGATAGATACATTTTTGCAAAAATATTACCCTAATCTCTGGCTTACTTTTCAATATCTTCAGCAGAATAAGAATTCTTAATTTTTATATTTTCAGGTTTTATATTCATGACTATGAATCTTTATGAGTTAATTTTGAGTATAATGTGAAACAATTCTTTACTAAATTGCTCCTGCCCTTTTGATGAAAATCAATTGACCATTCCTATATGAGTCTTTTTCTGGATTCTCATTTTTGTTTTCCTGCTATGTTTATATTATTCAAAGTTACTTTATTCTCTACATTTCATATATATATATATATATACATATATATATATATATATGTACATGTATATATATATATATATATATATATATTTTAGACATTTGTCAGTTTCTTTCAAATGAACTTGTGGAGATTTGTAATGAAGCTATAGATCCATTGGGAAGAATCGACACCTAAACAATTGTGAGAAATCTAACCTATGAGAAAGTTACATCTCTCCACATACTTAAGATGATCAAAAATCTATTTTAACATCATGCTAGTTCACAGCATCATGTCCTTTAAACCTTTCTCCAAGTTTATTCCCAAGTGTGAGCATTTTCATCCTATCATTCCTGATATTGTCTTTAAATTAAATTTCCAATTATTAATCATTAGTATATAGAAATACAATTGATTTTTTCAAAATATTGACTGTGGTGGGAAAAAGATCTTAACAGATACCTCAACAAAGAAGACAGAGATGGCAAATAAACATGAAAAATAGCTCAAGGCTATGAAGCCAACATTCCATTGGGAAACACAAATTAAAACAGCAATGTGCTACACCACATACCTGTGAGAATGGCCCAAGTCAAGTGCAAAGCACTGAGGACTGGGTGCTGCTGTGGTGCCTGAGCAGAACCCTGGTCTTTGTTGGTGGGAATGCCGGTACAGATGGAGCAGCCCTGTTGAGAAATTGATAGCTAATGTCAGCATGTAACCCCACATCCTTACTTTTGGTGAGCATGCAAATGAGTTGGAAATATATCCAAACAACACCCCACAAATGGGTGTTTATAGCAGCCTTTTTTTTCATTATCACTAAAACTTGAAAGCAACCCAGATGTCCATCAAGAGGTGAATGAATTATCAGTCAGCAATAGAAATAGATGAGTCATGAAGATGCCAATATTGGCCAAATTATATCGTTATAAAGTATGCATATAAAATACATAACAACAAATCCCATTAAAATGTTCAACTACAGTGCACCAATAAAAATGTGAATAAAAAGAAAATCTGGGACCACTGCCTATCATCTGTCCCTTGCCTGTTTGCCTGCCTCTGTCCTGCCCATTGCCTGCCTTTCACCTACCCATCGCCCACCAACTGAGGTTCATCTGCTGATCGTCCTCCAGTAGCCTGCAGAGCCTGGAGACTATCAGTGGATCGCCAGCTGCCTGCTGTTGCCTGGAAGTTCACCATTACAGTATCCACAGGTTTGGTTACACATGGCTGACGCCATTTTGGGAGAAAAAAGCCAAGAGCCTGCAGGACCGCCAGCCTGACTGTCAGCACTCTGCCTCCAGGACCCCCGGCTTGACTGATAGCACACCAACTCCAGGGACCCAGCCTGACCGACTGCACCCCACACAGACTCGGTGCCCACACCCTGTGCTACATCTCCCCATTTACCAACACGTTTGGAAGCCAGTGCTGCCATCTTGGATTATCCGAGAAGGGGAAACTGTCATTGGGTTGGGCAAATCCCATCCTGAGACGCCAGCTGGAGTCTGGAAGCTCATTGTCAGGTAGCTTTCATGCCTCAGGCTACTAAAGACTGGGAGGTTTGAATAGTATATGATTGTTATAGTGTAGATTTGTTTTTCTCCTTTGTGATAGCTTTTAAATTTTTATTTCTTTACTTTTCTTACTCTCTACTTTCCTTTTGTTTACCTGTTTCCTCAAGGGCTTTTTCTCATTCTAACAACCAACTTCTTTTGACTACACTTTCAATCTTCCTATGATCTAGAACTTCTTCACACTCTTTTCTTACACTGTTAACAGTTACATCCTACACCCCTCCCCATCCTCTTTATCCTCCATTAGAAATGGCAGTCTTCATTGCAAATCTGTTTGTTATACTGTAGATAATAATTGAACTCATTCTCTCTGTTTATTATGACAATATTGTAACAATATTGTAACAAATAGACTACTGTAACAATAGCCTTCATAGGGCTATTTGGTTTAGAGCTGCATATTGTCTGTCCTGGGTATTGCTAATATCGATCTTCCCCTTAAAGAAGAAGTTTCGGGAAACTGTAGGATCACTATAAGCCTATAGGGCGGGAACTGCAATACCCTAGATCTGCATTGCTAGAGAGGAAGATACATGAACAACATGAAGAAACAAGGGAGGAAAGTGTTCCAAACAAACCAAGATTCTACACTAATAGAATCCAATGACATCATGGTAAAAGAAATGCCAGAAAGGGAGTTCGGAATATACATGATTGAAATGTTCAGAGAAGTAAACGATGAGTTAAGAGAGCAAATGCAGGCACACCATTCCAATAAGTAGCTGAAAGAGCAACTACAGGAAACAAAAGATCCACCTCAACAAACAGAGATTCTGAAAAAGAACCAAACAGAAATTCTTGAAATGAAGGAAACAATAAACCAAATTAAAAACTCAATGGAAAGCATCACCAACAGAGTAGATCACTTAGAAAACAGAACCTCAGACAATGAAGACAAAATATTGAATCTTGAAAATAAAGTTGTCCAAACAGAGAAGATGGTAATAAATCATGAACGGAACCTACAAGAATTATGGGATATCATGAAAAGACGAAATTTAAAAATTATCACCATTGAGGAAGGCACAGAGATACAAACCAAAAGAATGAACAACCTATTCAATGAAATAATATCATAAAATTTCCCAAACCTGAAGAATGGAATGGAAATTCAACTACAAAAGACTTACAGAACACCAAATGCACAAAATTACTGCAGAATCACACCAAGACACATTATAATGAAAATGCCTAATGTACAAAATAAAGATAGGATTCTAAAGGCTATGAGAGAAAAGAAACAGATTACATATGGGGGAAACCAATGGATATATGGATATTAGCAGATTTCTGATCCCAGACCCTAAAAGCTAGAAGGGTCTGGAACAATATATTTCAAGCTCTGAAACAACATGGCTGCCAACCAAGAATCCTATATCCAGCAAAGCTAACCTTCAGGTTTGAAGATGAAATAAAATCCTTCCATGACAAATAAAAGTTAAAGGAATTTATGCATAAAAAGCCTGTACTACAGAATATTTTCAGCAAGATATTCCATGAGGAAGAAATGAAAAACAATGTAAGTCATCAAAGGGAGGAACTATCCTAAAAGTAAAGCCAATTAAAGGAGAAATCAAGTCAAGTTAAAAACCAAATCTAAGCCAAAATGTTTGGGAATAATAATGCTGAATGTTAACAGCCTAAACTCATCAATAAAAAGACATAGACTGGCAGACTGGATTAAAATGAAAAACCCAACAATATGTTGCCTTCAGGAGACTCATCTCATAGAAAAGAACATCCACAGTAAAAAGCAGGGGTTTCCATCCTTATATCAGACAAAGTGTACTTCAAGCTGAAGTTAGTGAGAAGGGATAAAGAAAGATCAAGAAGACATAACAATCATAAATATTTATGCCCCAAACAATGGCCCATCTACGTACATCAAACAAATCCTTCTCAATTCCAGGTATCAAATAGACCACAACACAATAATTCTGGGTGACTTTAACACACCACTGTCACCACTGGATAGATGTTCCAAACAAAAACTAAACAAAGAAACCACAGAACTCAACACAACCAATAACTTAGACTTAACAGACATATATAGAATATTCCATCCATCAACGAGTGAATACACTTTCTTCTCAGCAGCACATGGATCTTTCTCTAAAATAGATCATAAGCTATGCAACAAGGGAACCCTTAGTAAATGCAAAAAAGGAGAGATACTACCTTGTATTCTATTGGATCATAATAGAATGGAATTAGAAATCAAAGACAAAATAAAAAAAAGAAAATACTCCAGCACCTGGAGAATAAATTGAATGAAGCATGGATAACAGAAAACATCAGGGAGGAGATAAAAATATTCTTAGAGGTTAATGAGAATGAGGATACAACATATCAAAATCTCTGGGACACTATGAAATCAGTACTAAGAGGAAAATTCATTGCATTGAGCACATTCAAGAATAGAATAAAAAGTCAATGACTCAATGACCTAAGCTTACATCTCAAAGCCCTAGAAAAAGAAGAAAAGAACGACACCAAAAGTAGTAGAAGATAGGAAATAATTAAAATCAGAGCTGAAATCAATGAAATTGAAACAAAAGAAACAATTCAAAAAATTAACAAAACAAAAAGTTGGTTCTTTGAAAAAATAAACAAAATAGATAAACCCTTAGCCACACTAACAAAGAGAAGGAGAGACAAAACTCAAATTACTAAGATTCGTGATGAGAAAGGAAATATCACAACGGACACCATTTAAATACAAAACATAAGTAGAAGCTACTTTGAAAACCTATACTAGAAACAAAACAGAAAATCTTGAAGACATCAACAAATTTCTAGAGACATACAATCCTCCCAAAATGAACCAGGAGGACATACACAAATTAAACAGATCAATTTCAAGCAATGAAATAAAAGAAGCCATCAAAAGCCTACCAACCAAGAAAAGCCCGGGCAGATGGATTCTCAGCTGAGTTCTACAAGACATTCAAAGAAGAACTTATACCTATACTCCTGGAAGTATTTCATGAAATAGAAAAGGAGGAAACCCTTCCAAATTCATTCTATGAAGCTAGTATCACTGGGATACCAAAACCAGACAAAGACACATCTAGAAAAGAAAGCTTTAGGCCAATATCCCTGATGAATATAGATTCTAAAATCCTTAACAAAATTCTGGTAAATTGATTACAAAAACATACTAAGAAGGTAGTGCACCCTGATCAAGTGGGGTTTATCCCAGGAATGCAAGGTTGGTTCAACATCCAGAAATCAATAAATGTAATTCATCACATCAATAAACTTAAGGTCAATAGATATATGATTATTTTGATAGATGCTGAGAAAGCATTCGACAAAATACAACACCCCTTCGTGCTCAAAACACTAGAAAAAATAGGGATGGTAGGAACATACCTCAACATTGTAAAGGCTATTTATGCTAAGCCCATTGCCAACATCATTCTTAATGGAGAAAAACTGAAAGCATTCCCTTTAAAAACTGGAACAAGACAGGGATGCCCACTGTCACCACTTCTATTCAACATTGTGCTGGAAATGCTAGCCAGAGCAATTAGACAGACTGCAGAAATTAAAGGTATACAAATAGGAAAAGAAGAATTCAAGCTGTCAGTATTTGCTGATGACATGATCCTATATTTAGAGGATCCAAAAAACTCCACCAGGAAACTTTTAGACCTAATTAATGAATTCAGCAAAATACCAGAATATAAAATAAACACATAAATCAAATGCATTTATCTACATAAGCGGTGAAGCATCTGAAAGTGAAATGAGGAAAACAACTCCATTCACAATAGCCTCAAATAAAATAAAATACTTGGGAATTAACCTAACAAAAAAGGTGAAAGATCTCTACAATGAAAACTTCAGAACATTAAAGAAAGAAATTGAGGAAGACCTTAGAAGATGGAAAGATCTCCCATGGTCTTGGATAGGCAAAATTAATATAATCAAAATGGCCAACTGTTACTATACAAATTTAATGTAATTCCAATAAAAATCCCAATGACATTCCTCATAGAAATAGAAAAAGCAATCATGAAATTAATCTGGAAGAGTAAAAGACCCAGAATAACCACAGGGCAGGAAGAATGATGCAGGCAGTATCACAATACCAGATCTTAAACTCTATTATAGAGCAATAGTTACAAAAATAGCATGGTATTGGCACCAAAATAGACAGGTAGACCAATGATACAGAATAGAAGACACAGAGACAAACCCACATAATTACAATCATCTCATACTAGACAAAGATGCCAAAAACATACAATGGAGAAAAGATAGCCTCTTCAACAAATGGTGCTGGCAAAACTGGAAATCCATATGCAATAAAATGAAATTAAATCCCTATCTCTCACCCTGTACAAAACTGAAATCAAAATGTAGCAAGGATCTAGGAATTAGACTTGAGACTCTTTGCCAAATAGAAGAAATAGTAGGCCCAAATCTTCTTCATATTGGCTTAGGACCAGACTTTCTCAACATGACCACCAGAGTGCAAGAAATAAAAGGAAGAATCAATAAATAGGAGGGATTCAAACTAAAAAGTTTTATCTCAGCAAAAGAAACAATCAATAATGTGAAAAGAGAGCCTACAGAGTGGGAAAAAATCTTTTCCACACAAACTTTAGACAGAGCACTGGTCTCCAAAATTTATTAAGAACTTACAAAACTTTACACCAAAAATGCAAAGAACCCAATCAATAAATGGGCTAAGGAACGGGGCAGACACTTCACAGAAGATGGTATACAGGTGATCAAGAAATACATGAAAAGGTGCTCATCATTGCTAGTAAGTAGAGAAATGTAAATTCAAACCACCCTAAGATTTATCTCACTCCGATAGGAGTGGCTATTATCAGGAATAGAAGCAATAATAAGTGTTGGCGTGGATGTGGGGAAAAGGCACACTCATACATTGCCCGTGGAGTTGCAAATTGGTGCAGCCACTCTGGAATGCAGTGCGGAAATTCCTCAAAAAACTTGGAATGGACCCACCATTGTCCCAACTATTTCACTCCTCGGTTTGTACCCAAAGGTCTTAAAATCAGCAAAGTATACGGATGCAGCCACATCTATGTTCATAGTTGCTCGATTCACAATAGCTAGATTGTGGAACAAACCCAGATGCCCTTCAATTGAAGAATGGATAAAGAAACTGTGGTATATATACACAATAGAATATTACTCAGCCATAAAGAAGAATAAAATTATGGCATTTGTTGGTACATGGGTGGAGTTGGAGAATATCATGCTACATGAAATAAGCCAAGCCCAAGAAACCAAAGGCCAAATGTTTTCTCTTATAAGTGAATGCTGATACATAATGGGGGAGGGTTATGGGTGGGATAAGAAAAGAATGGAGGAAGGATGGATGGTGTAGAGGAAAATGGGAGGGGAGGAGGTGGGGGAAGGACAGGTAGTATACTGAGATGGACAGTATTACCCTATGCATATGTAAGATTATATGAATCGTGTGAATCTACATTGTGAAAGAAAAGATATATTCCCTGCTGTATAATTATATCAAAATGGGTTCTACTGTCATGTATAATTAAAAAGAACCAATAAAAAAAAAAAAGATCTGAATTGATAAAGCTTTCATCTTCTGCTCAGTGTTGCTATGAACCTAAAACCCCTGGTGGGACTAACTGAGAGGTAACTGAGGGCTGATAGGGTGTGGCTGGAAGAGGTGGGTCATTGGGACCATGTCTTTGGGATGTATATTTGATGAGCTGAGCTTAGTCTGTCTGTCTGTCTCTCTCTCTCTCTCTCTGCTCCCTGATCATCATGTGAGCTGCTTCCCTCCACCACACTCTTCCACCATGATATTCTTCATCATCTAGAGCCTCAAGGCATGGAGCCAGCATTGTAAGGACCTAGACCTCTGAAACAGCGAGCCCCCAAATAAACTTTCCTCCTCTACAGTTGCTCTGCTCAGGTCTTTTAGTCATAGCAGCAAAAAAGCTGACTAAAACACGTATTGATATTATTAAGAGTAAAAAATGCAGTCTGGCAGGGTGGCGCATGCCTGTAATCCCACTGGTTCTAGAGATGGAGGCAGGAGAATCACGAGTTCAAAGCCAGCCTCAGAAAAAATGAGGCTCTAAGCAACTCAGTGAGACCCTGTCTCTAAATAAAATACAAAATAGGGCTGGGGTATGGTTCAGTGGTGGAGTGCCCCTGGGTTCAATCCCCAGCACCCCCCAAAAAAAGAGTAAAAAATGCATTGCATCAGCATAAGATGCTAATAAAAGGAACCTCCATTGGCAAAGTGGGGTTTTATGTGAACTCAATGTTTTCTGCTTAATTTTTCAATGAACACAAAATTTCACAAAAAAATAAAGCCTATATCTTTAAAAAAATCAATGATTTATGAAAAGTATTGATCACATATTCTTTAAGCTGTCATAATTCATGGTTACAGCTTTGCTTACTTATTGATTTAACCATTTGCTCAAATTCTGAAGAATTTCCCTACATCATGTACAATGCAATCTACAGGTGAATGCAATTTTAATTTTTTCTCTCTAATCTGGGTGCCTTGTATTTATTTTTCCTTTTCTAATTGTACTACCAGAACTTCCATTAGAATGTTAGACAGAAATACTCTGACGGACGTCCTTGCACTGTGACCTCCCTAAGTGTCGGAGTGTTTAAGTAGCTTTCTTTATACATTGTTGTCATTTGTAATGTTGATGAAGTTCACCCTTAGAATCGTGTTATGTGTTTTTGAAATCTTTCTAATTCTTTTTTGTCTATTCAGAAGAGCTTAATTTTTTTCTACTTTCTCTGTTCATACCCTGAATTACTTTCATTGTCTTTTGAATGTTAAAGAATCACAGCCTAAATCGACATTATGATTTATTATACGATTTTTTGTTGGATTATATTTGCTAGTACTTTAACAAGAATCTTTACATTTATTTTATTAGGGGTTTTTGTTTATAAGTTAATTATAATATATTTGTCTACTTTCATATCAAAGTAGTGCAGTCCTCAAAGGATGAGTTGGAAAATATTAACTGATCTTAAGTTTTAGCCAAGTACTTGTGTAGAATTGTTATAAGGTTTTCAATAAGTCATAGTATTTATCAAAAAGAGGGGGAGAGGTGGAAGTATGAGAAATGGTGGAATGAGACAAGCATCATTACCCTATGTACATGTATGATTAATAAAAATGATATGAATGTACATCATGCACAACCATAGAAGTGAAAATTTGTACCCCATATGTGTACAATGAATCAAAATGAAGTCTGTAAAAATAAAAAAAATAAATTTTAAAAAAGACTGTCTGGATTTGGGGTTTTCTTTATTTGAAATCATTTAAGTAAAAATTAAGCTCATCTGTTAGATGTGGGCTATTTGAATCATCTCTTTTATCTTGAATGAGCTTTGGTAATTTCAGTTCTTCAAGGAATCTGCCCATTCATTTTTAATTTTCACATTCACTGGGATAATGTTGTACATAATACCTTTCTGCCTTTTTGATAGGTGTAGATTCTACAGTAATGTCACTGCTCTTGTTACTGATAATTCATTATTTTTATTCTCATTTGTGTGGCCAGAGTTTTATCAATTTTATAAAGTGATTTATAAAAATCAATTTATGTTCCTTTATGAAGATGCGTTTTTTTTTCTTATTTTTCTCTTATTTTTGTCTATTTTATTAATTTGAATTTTGGTGTGTATTTTCTTTTCTAGCCCTAACATTGCTTTCTTTCCTGTCCTGTTTGCAGCTGTGTAAACTGGAAGATCAGCCCATGGATTTGAGTCTTTTCCTCTTTTATGAGATTGGTTCTTGCTGCTATAAATACATCTATAAGCCCTGTTTATGCAGCTTCTCGGGTTCTACATGTGTTTACCTTTCATTCTGTCCATAATGCTTTCTAATTTCCAGTGGTTTTTAACCCTTTGACTATTTAAGTGTGTGTATTTCTAGACTTTTTAAATATATTTCTTAGGGCTTTAGATCTTATTTTGTACTTATTCCTAATTTAATTTTATTACTGTTAGAGATTATAGTTTGTGTGATATTTTAAAATTCTTTAAGATGTATTTATGGCTTGAACTATGGTCCATCTTTGCAATGCTCCCTGCACTCTAGAAAAGATGTATATTCTCTTTATTTAAATATCACCTATGTTGAATTATTTTGTTTATGTTTTCATATGCCAATACTTTTCTTTTTTAGTCTAGTTGTATCATCAATGATTGAGTAGGAGGTGTTGAAATAACCAATTAGTTTTTTATAATTTTCTATTTTTTTGAAAGTCTATGTGTTTTCCCCAATGCATTTTAAATCTATCTGTGAGACTGATAAAGTATATATTTCCTCTTCATTGTTTTATGCCCCATTTATTGAAGATTACCTCCCCTTAGTCTGAAATATATATGTCTGATATAAATATAGCTGATATTTTAATGGAAGCATAATGTAACTTTTGACATTTTTCTTTTCTATCTGTATGTGTCCTCATATGGTCAAGTGGGTGGTGTTTTGTAACTATAAAGTGGTGGGTTCCTGTTTGTTTCTGCAGTGTGACTGTCTCTACTTTTAAATTGTGATTTTAGATCATTTATAATTAATATAATTTTTCATCTAGTAGTTCTGATTATTTTCTCTTGGATTACTCATTATGCTCAGTTTCTCATCTACCTAGGCAAACTTGTCAGATCCGTTTATATCAACTATGTCAATGCCATTATCCACCAATTCTATCACCTGTGTCTTTTCTTGGTTGGCTTGAGTTGATTGATATTTCTCTACATTTTGTCTATCATTTTCTTGGATGGCATTTGTGAATTTCATTTGGCATTCTGGCTAGTTTTAAGTGATTATAAGCACTCGAGGTTTGTTCTGAATCTCAGCTAATTCCCTTGTTCATATTTTGATCCCTTTGATTGTTTTGTGTTTCATTAGGCAGAACAAAAGCATCATCAAGTGCAGGACTAAAGTTGTGTCATTACGGAGGCAAAAATCTCTGTCCTCTGCTTGGTGTCCCTTGAGTTGTTGGGCTTTACCATCTGCTTGGTGGCAACATTAACCGTCAGTCCCACTCAGACGCAAGAATCGTCCCCCCTCATTCCTTGGTTCATTCTTTCATTGTTTCTGATATTCTACTCACACTCATGTGACTGTCAGTCCCTAATGGAAGATCCAAAGAAGAACCTCTGCAGGTGTTTCAATCTCTCCCTCTGTGCCCTCCTCTCTGTCTCTGTGCTCAGCAGTCTCCTCTCTGATACTCCACCATCTCTTCTCACAAAGGAGTCTTCCTCATCTGTGAAGCACTCAAGGCAGTAAACTGGGGCTGTGATGACCTCCTTTGTCTTCTGTCTTTTTAAAATGTTTATTAGTGCATTTCAGTTGTACATGATTTGGGTTCATTTTGACATAGTCGTACATTCACGGAATACAATCTGCTCCACTTCAGTCTCCAGTACTTCCATTTTCTCTCCCTTCCTTCCTTCCTTCCTCCTGTTCTTTATCTTCTACTTTGAGATCTACTTTCTATTCATTTATAGTTTTTTTAATTGGTGTTTTATAGAAACTCAAAAAAGTGAACTTCACTGTGGTATTGTTTCCATCTTGAAGGGACCCTTGTCTTGCCTGTCTGATGTCCACTACTTTTGAAAGCACATGCTCATGCATTTTATCAATGATATTTTGTACAAAGTGTAACACGTTTCCTGTCATGCCATTATGGATGAGAGAAGAATCAGAAGTTCTTTCTCAAAGGAGATCTAAGTAGCACTCTCCCATGACAGCCAGCCAGCCAAATATGGACAGTGGAAGTTTCGGACTGGCAGAGAACCTGGGCACAGCATCACATGTTCTAGGTACTAATTGCTGGCAACAAGAGTCTATACCCGTGCGGTGACGTTGCTTCTGATAATCTGCACATTTTATCAGTTTTCATTGATATTAGTGTTGAGATGGGCAGAGCCAGAAGTGGTGCCCACAAGGGCAGAAGAATGGTCCTTATAAGAGCAGTAAGTAATGCTGCAGTAAGATATGTTCGGATTTTGTTCAATGTTAAGGGGAAAACCTGCACAGCATATTATAACCAAAGAGAACGGCACTATTTATTCTTCTAATATTTCAGAGCAAATAGCTCTAGCACTGAGAATGTAGAACCCAGGAAAAGTAGGGGGAATACTTTTGAGATGTTAAAAGACATTTTTCTTTCTTAGATTTACATAAAAGAAAAGCACACGAAGATCATTCAGCACCAAACTTGTAATCATTGCTGGAGACTGTATCCCAGTAACAAAGGCTGCACATCAGTAAATGGACTTTTATTTTTATTATCAAATTATGCAACCTAAATTATGCATCCTTTCCCAGCTAGCACCACACTTTGAAAGACTGATTTTTATAGCTGTCAAGAACACATGCGAAGAGAAGCCAAATGTGAAATTTCCTTTACTACTTTAAAGGACAAAAGAAATAACAGATTGGGTAATTGATTGAAGTAATGGACTCTGGTATTTATTTAACTATTAAGGAAAGAAAAATGCTTGCATGTAAAAGAAGAAATGGTAGGCTTCTTGGTTTTCCATTGGAAAGATTAAATAGTCATCCATTTATTACATCGTATTGCTTCCTAATGTTGATTATTTCTGAAAACTATGCAGCAAATCTGTGCTCATCTCACCATTATAAAGCATGGGCTGAAGGGGTAAAAACAGAATGTTTAAAACTTCTTTTCAGAGCTGTTCAAAAGTTAGATCTGATACACCAATTAGCATTAAGGTCCTTAATCAAAGACATGTGAAATTAGCATCTGGATTATCATTTGTTTTAGAGGAGAGAAAAAAAAAGTGAAAACAAAATAAAACAAAATCTTGGCATATTCTGTCAGGTTTCCCCAAAGAAACAGAACCAGAGGACATGTACATCTAGATAAAAGCAGATTCATGAGGAGAATTATCCCATGCAATAATGGAGGACCCAGACCAGTATAACATGCTATCTGCAAACTGGGTAACCAGGAAACCCTCTGGTGCAGTTCAGTCCAGATCTGAATGCCTCAGAAATGGGGGAACAAATGTGTAACTCTGCCTCCAAAACTGAATCCCTGAGCAGAAAGCTGGGCTTGGTGTGGGAGATGTATCCATCCACCACCCTGTGGTTCAATTTGGACATCAATGGGTTGCATGCTGGCCACAACCCAGTGAAGGTGAGTCTGTTTCACTCACTTACCAAGTCAAATGCTAACCTTCTGTGGAAACACCTTCGTACAAACCCAGAAATAATGTTCCCCCAGTGATCTGAGCATCTTTTACCCCAATGAAATAGACACATAAAATTAATCACCATATTTATCTTAACTATACTATTGGAGAGAGAAAAGGAGAAGGAAAAAGAGAGAAAGAGAAGCAGGGGGATGAATTCAGGGAATGAAATATTTTGAGAGATGCAAGCAACAATATACCCTTTTGATTATCATTACTTCATGCTTGATGAAGCTATAGATATTGATAATAAAGCTAAAATTTGGATCATATAAAATTTCAAAGCATCTATAATTTTTAAAAACTATACACAATGTCCTTTGAAATTGTAAAATCCAAAGCAATAAATTCCACTATGCATTTAAAAAGTCACCTTAATAATTCTGAAATTGGCTACAAATAGGTGACATATCCTAATAATTATTATTATGTAAATTATGATATTTACTTTAGCAACTATTAATGTAAAAATGTTTCAAAATTAATTGGTAGGGAAAATTATTGAATGGAGGAAAAATAAGTAAAACTTATATATAAATATTGGAGATTCAGGAGAGAAAAATAAAACTAATACAGTAGCCTTTCCTGAATTTTTCTTCTCAAACTGCTCATATATTCTACGTAATGTTTATAGTCCAGAGTCATTGAAGCACACAATTGTATTCCAGGGTTTATGTTCTTACATGTCTGAGGAAAAGAACTGAGGTATGACACAATAAGAGAAATGATTTCATTGGAAATGGGGAACATTTATTAATTTGGGGGGGAAGTGTTTATTTTTAATGGTACTTGGATGCTAGGATCACAGGGATGAAATATTCTATCTTTTCAATAAACAACCATCACATCCAAACACGGTGAACAGTCCTTCTGATCATGGTCATCAAAACAATGTGTTGAAAAAATGGCATGGAATTTAGCCCCGCATGACCGCAGAGGGGAGACGGTCAGTCAACCCCACCCGTAACCCTTCCACATGAGTAATAGCGCCATCTGCTACTTCAGCTTCAAATCACTTGTCATGAATAAGTGCCAGATTTTTCCCCTTTTTAGTTGTTTTAAAAATCATCTTCATTAGACACCCTGAAATGGTGTCTAATGAAGAAATGTCTAGAAATGTCAAAGTCACTAAATTAAGTCAAACCTGAAGACCTCAGGGAGTGGGTGTGCCTCTGTGTGTTCCCGCAAAGTATTCATTGGTTAAAAAACAATATTCATGTTTTAGATCTTATTGTGATAGCTGGTTGCATCTTTAAAAAAGTCGGAATGACAAGAATAGGATCATTTCAACCAGAACAAGAGAAAAAATCATTTTGCCATTTTTACTTTGTTTCGAAAATGCTGTGAAGCTCTGTGTGTGTGTGTGTGTGTGTGTGTACACGCGCGCATGTGTACACACATGACTGTGTGTATATGCATACTTCTTAATTTGAACTTGGGTTCCTGATCCCTAATGAAAATTAGAATTCCATTCAGCCCCTTATTCATTTATTAATGTGTCCGTTAGTTTTCAAATTATATCCAGTGTCCATTCTACATTACACATTTAACTAGGATTGAGGATAAAATGGTAAATAAGACGTGGACACCAAGCAGGAGCTGCCTGCTGTGTGGCCTAGGGTGTACCTAGAGGAACGTGGGTGAAACAGGCGCAGAGAAGCTTGTGCTCAGGGGGACTCAAGGCGGAAGTATGGGATGGAGTTCAGCTTGCTTTCGCTTAGAGTCTGGCAGCTCAGGTAACCGTCTGAAGACAGCTGGGAAACTGAAGAGGCCAGCTGGATGGCACTAGCCTGGGAGGCCCTACTCAGGGACAGTAGTATGATTGAGAGCCGGGGAGGGTTGGCTCCCTGGTCCAGTGAGTAGAATCCCTGGGATACTCCTGAGATCCAAACTCTCAGCAGAGATCAGCATCTGGGCTGCCCAAAGGTTGGGCTGCTTTGTGGATATATATATATATATGTATATATATATATACACACACACACACACACACACATATATGTATGTATATATATGTATATATATGTAATGTGGATATACATATATATTACATATATACATATATATCTATACATGCATATATAAATATATATATATTTGTTTCTTTTTTTCCTCTTTTTTAGCATTTTTGACTATTATTCTCTTCCTTTCCTTGTCTTTTCAGGGTTAGAGTGTTGTTTTTTTTTTAATTTCTGTTTATCTTCTTTCTTTTTCTCTGCTTTCTAAAGGTCAAATTCTCTTGTTCTCTCTTCCCTTTTTTACAGGCTCTGTTTAGTTCATTCATGCTTCTCCTTCTTTATATCCATCACTTGCTACATCTCTTCTGCTTTCTCTCTGTTTTGAACATCTACTATTAATAAACATTTTAGAATCTTTTAGAGCTATTTACTTCTCTCCATTAACTTTGCTGCAGCCACTAGTGCTATGGATGGCCCAATGGATACCTGCTGTTTACTTCAATGTCAGACCTTGCTCATGGGTATTTGTTGTTTTTGCTCTTGGCAATTGTTGACCTCACCATTCCTGTTTTTGTGGTAAATAGTGTTACAGATGTTGAGGAGGCACCAGACCTTTATTTTCATGCTGTATATTGTTGGCATCTATTGTTAGTATTATTTACCCTTCTATGTGAGGTTCTGGGAATATATTGAAGCTCTACAAGTTCAGAGAGAACATACTTTGCTGCTGAGCTAAACCCAGTCAAGAGACAGCACACCTTGCTCCATGTGCAAGTTAACCTGCTTGAACTTCAGTGATTCCTTAATACAATGGAAACTCTAAACTAACTTCCTAACTTCCACCCTAACTTCCTCCAAGTAGGAACACTTAGGGTGGCCCTCGGGTCCCATTCATGGACATCCATTCATGGACATCCACTCCTATAGCACAAAGGATGTGGACAAAGAGCACAGAGGATGTGGACACCACAAATGTGAGGTGTCTCAGTCTGGATCACTCCCACATCTCCTTAGAATATGCAGAGTTGTTAAGTGAATAAGATGAATGACAGAAGTTGCACCCACACACCGGCTGCATACAGCACCTTGAGAGATCTACAGGGAGGACCCTACTCTTCTGAGACCTACAGGAAAAGGAGGCTCTTCAAGCTCTAACCAAATATATACTGTATAAAAATTACACTAATCCCAACCAGAGAAACTATACTCTTGATCTCGTTTTGAAATATATTGATCCTACAATCCATATAATCAGAAAAATGAGAGATTACACTCCATTTATGTATGCTCTATCGAAATGTGTAAATGCACTCTACTGTCATAACAAATTAGAGCAAATAAAAAGTTAATTAAAAATTTAAAAGAGAAATACATTAAAATATTTACAAAATCTTGTTATCTAAGAACAATTTGGGAGAGATGGATGTACATTATAAAGTCCCAAACGTAAGAGTGAATGAGAAATCCCTCCTAACAAACAGATAAAACTCAGCAGAGTAATATAAGAAATATGAAAAAAATAGGCAACTTGATGCCCCCTAAAGTTCGTAGTTCACTGGTAACTGACTTCAGTCAGATTGAAGTGGACGAAATACCAAAGAATTTAAAAGAATAATTATAAAAATGGTCAATGAATTGCAAGAGAATACAGAAAAACATCTGACTAAATTTAGGAACTCAATACAGGATATAAGCAAAAAATTCAGTCAGAAGATAGAGATATTGAAAAAGAACCAAACAGATATTTGGGAAATAAAAGCCACAATAAATAAAAAAAAAAAAAATGTTTAGTTGGAAGTCACTCAAAAAGAGGAGACCATGTTGAAGACAGAATCCGAGATGGAAAAGAGTGATGGGACTTGAACACTCAAACAGTAATAAAGAAAATAAGTAAACATGACCAGAATAGACAAGAAGTTAAGGACAACATTAAGAAACAAAAATTAAAAATAATTGGGATACAGGGATGATTTGAGAAGTGGGTTAATGTCATGAATTATCTCGTCAGAGAATAATAACTAAAAATTTTCTGAACATTGAAAATGAGATGGACTTCCAAATACATGAGGCATTCAGAAACCCAAATAGATAAGATCAATACAGAACTTTTCACAACATATTATGATTTAAATGCCTAACATATTGAAAAAAAAACGTAGAATTTTATAGGTGTCAAGAAAAAGACATGAGGTCACATTTAGAGGCAAAGTGATCAGAATTATCTAATTGCTCAACATAAACTCTAAAAATCCAGGAGGACTTAGAATGATGTGTTCCAAACCCTGAAAGAAAATTATTGTCAACCAATATTGCTGTGTCCATAAAACCTATCCTTCAGAATGGAAAAATAAGATATTCCAAGATAAATACTAACTAAAATAATTCATGTTTGCTAAGTCAGCAATTCAGACATTACTTATAAAAAATACTACACACAGAAGAAATCATGAACAAAGCCAGAACTCACAAGTGGACAAGTTTCATTTAAAGATACATAAGTAAATGAAAAATAAGAAAAAATTAATTTTAGAAATAAACATATCAGGAATTAAAAACATCTCTATAATATAGAATGTAAATGGTCTCAACTCTCCAATTAAAAGACATAGACTGGCAAAAGAGATTAAAAAAAACAAGACTAAACTGTATGTTATTTGTGAGAGATTAACTTTACAGACAAAGACAGTCAGATTGCAAATAAAAAGGATGTAAATTGGCATACCATGCAAGTGGAGCCCCAAAGCAAGCATCCTACATCCAATTTAAGCCAAAATTCATCAGAAGAGGAAAAAGAAGCCTACTATATATTGCTAAAGGGAACAATCCAACATGAAAATGTAATAATAGTAAATATTTATGCCTTGAAAATTGGTGCACCTATTTACATTAAGCAGACCCTACTAGAATTAAAGATCCAGAAGGACTCCAGTGCATTAACACTGGTTGATTTCAGCACACCTTTATCACCAATAAATATGTCATGCAGATATAACCTCAGCAAATGCTCTGCAGACCAAAAAACTTTATAAATTAAACAGACTTAGCAGACATAAACATACTCTTTCATCCAGCAACACTCTTCTTAGCTGTTCCTGGAATCTTCTCCAAAGTTGACCATATTGTGCTCCACAAAGCAACTCTTAGTAAATAAAAAAATCAATATAATTATTGTATCTCATTAGATCATAATGAAACAAAATTAGAAATCAACACCAAACACAAAGAAAGGAAAAAAAAAAACTACCTAAAGTATAAAAGCACATGAATATTGACCTATACTCTTGTAGGATGAATAGGTGATTAAAAAAACTCAGGGGGGCTATTAAAAAATTTTTAGACTTAAACAAAAACAGTGACACAACATATCAGAATCTCTGGGAACACTATGAAAGTAGTACTAAGAGAAAATTTTAAAGGTAGGAGTGCTCATATAAAAAAATTCAGAAAGATCCCAAATAAACAACCTAATGATTTGCCTCAGTGCCCTTGAAAGGCAAGAACAAACCAATGCCAATATCAGTAGAAGGAAGGAAATAGTTAAGATTGTATTTGAAATTAATGAAATATAGAATAAAGACACAATAGAAAGGATAAATAATATGACAAGCTGTTTCTCTGAAAAAATAATGAAGATTGATTAAACTTTTAGTCAATCTAACCAAACAACGACAAAAAAGATGACTCAAATTAATGCAGTTAGAGAAGAAAAAGATATCATCACGGACATCACAGAAATCCAGGTGATCCTTAGGGACTATTTGAAAACACAAGCTCCAATAAAGTGGAAAACCTAAAAGAAATGGATGCATTTCTAAACACATATGACCTGTCAAAATTGAGTCCAGGGCTGGGGATATAGCTCAGTTGGTAGAGTGCCTGCCCTGCATGCACAAGGCCCTGGGTTCAATCCCCAGCACCCAAAAAAAAATGAGTCCAGGGGACACAGAAAGTCTAAATAGAACAATAACTAGTAACGTGGTAGAGGCAGAAATTTAAAAAAAAAAAAAAAAAAAACTTACAAAAAATAAAAGCCAGGAACTTACATATTCTCTGCTGAATTCTACCAAACTTTTAAGGAGGAACTGGTGCCAGTACTTCTCAAATTATTCCAAAAGATAGAAAGGATGGAATACTTCTTTTTTTCTATGATGCAAGTATCACCCTCATACCAAAACCAGATAAGGATGCATAAAGGAAAGAAAACCACAGATCAATATCCCTGATGAATTTAGATGTAAAAATTATTAATAACATATTAGCAAGTCGGATTCAACAATATATTAACAAGGTTGTACATCATGGCTAAGTTAATTTTATCTCAGGGTTGCCAGAGTTCCTAACACGCAAAAATAAATAAATGTAATTCATTGCATATATAGAATTCAGAACAAAAATCACATAGTAATCTCAATATATGCAGAGAATACCTTGAACAAAATTCAGCACCCATCCATGGTACAAACAAAGAAACCAGAAATAGAATGAACCTACATCAACATCATAAAGCCTACATATGATGAAGAAAATGTTGTATATTTCCATACACACACGTGCACACACACACACACACACACACACATATGATGGAATAGAGTGAACTTTAAATTAGGTAGAGGGCAGTGTGAAGGGAGGGGAAGGGGTTTGGGGATTGGAATGATAATAGAGTGAAACAGACATTATTACCTCATGTACATATATGAATGTATGACTGATGTGATCCTGCAATATGTACAATCAAAAAAATGAGAAATCATACTCCATTTATGTCTGATCTATCAAAATGTATAAATGCATTCTACTGTCATGTACAATTAATTAGAACAAATAAAAAAATAAAAAAGAAATTTCAAAAGACCCAAGAAAATGGAAAAACCTCCCAGAATTAGTAGGCAGATATGTAGGGTTAATTGGCCATCCTACCAAAACAACATACAGTGCAATTCCCATCAACATACCAAGATAGTCTTTGCAAATGTAGAAAGAAAAAAAGTCATAGAATTCATTTGGAAGGATAAAATATCCAGAATAAACAAAGCAATTCTGAGCCAAAGAAGCAAAGCTGGTAACATCACAATACCTGATTTCAAATTGTACTACAGAACAGCAAAATCTGCATGGCACTGGCCTGAAAACAGAGCCAAACTCACACATTTATAGTCATCTGATCCTTGACAAAATTGCCAAAACATACACTGGAGACAAAGCAGCCTTTTAAAACAAATGTTGCTGGGAAACTGGTTATCTATATGTAGATTAATGAAACTAGGCCCTTAAAATGGATTAAAGAACTAGGAATTAGATCAGAAACTACGCAACTCCTAGAAGAAAACAAAACTCCAGCACTTAGGCACAGGTCATGACTTTCTCAATAGGACCCCTTAATCTCAGGAAATAATGCCAAGAGTTAATAAATGGGATAGCATCAAATTGAAGAGCTTCAGCACAGCAAAGGAAGGAACTAAGAACATGAAGAGAGAACCTACAGAATGGAAGAAAATCTTGCTAGTTCTTCTTCTGATTGAGGATTAATATTGAGAATATATAAGAACTCAAAAAGTTTAACACCAAAAATGCAATTAATAAAAGGGAAATAAACTAAATAAACACATCTCAAAAGAAGAAATACAGAAAGGTCAATAAAGATATGAAAATATATATTCAACTTCATTAGCAATTAGGAAAATGCAAACAAAATCACACTGAAATTTCATTTCACAAGAGTGAGAATGGCAGCCATCGATATTACAAAAAATAATAAATGCTAGAGAATGTGTAGAAACATAACACTTTCACATTCTTGGTGGGATGGTAAATTGGTTCAACCACTATGGAAATCAATAGAGTTTCCTCTAAAGACTGGGCATAGAGCCACCATAGGAACCAAATGTACCACTCCTTGGTACTATTCTCCAAAATTAAAGTGATCACACTACAGGGATACATGCATATCCCAAGTTTATAACTTCATAATCACAATAGCCAAACTATGGAACCAGCCTAGGTGTTCAACAATGGATGAATGGATAAAGAAAATGTGATATATATAATATAATTT
This sequence comes from Glaucomys volans, assembly GCA_020662805.1. Lineage (NCBI taxonomy): Eukaryota > Metazoa > Chordata > Mammalia > Rodentia > Sciuridae > Glaucomys > Glaucomys volans. The sequence goes on from JAJEJO010051937.1 coordinate 107,060, forward strand.
TTATATAAAATATATATTATATATAATATATTAATATATAAATATATAAATATATATTTATATATAAATATATTCATATATAAAAATATATGAATATATATTTTATATTTAAATATATAAATATATAATTTATATATATTTTTATATAATATATTTATATATAATATATTTTTATATATATAATATATATATTATACATATACACACACACACACAATGGAGTTTTATTCATCCATAAAGAAGAATGAAATTATGCCATTTGCTGGAAAATGGATGGAACTTGAGAGCTTTATGTTAACAGCAATAAGTCAAACTCAGAAAGTCCAGTGTCATATGGTTTTTCTCATCTGTGAAACCTAGAGAAGAAAAAGGAAAAGAAAAATGTTTGTGGGAGGGGGAGTCTCATACAAATTGAAAGGAAATTAGTAAAGTAGGGAAAAGGAGGAAAGAGGGGAAAGGGAAATTCTTGGGAATCATGTTAGCCAAGTTACACTTTTATATTGTATGCATGTAGTACACATGTGTAGCAATGAATCCCCACAATTATGTAAAATTATAATGCACCAATAAAAACATGGAAATAATATCTGGGTAAAACTTCAACATGTATATGAGAGAGCTAGTGATTAAAAATTTCCAATAAAGGAAAGTTCAGAGTGCCTTCATTGAAAAAAATCCTAGCAAATATTTAAGAAGAATTATCCAAACATAGAATAAACTTCTCACCATCTTTCCAAACAATAGGGAACAAATCTTATCTCACTCCGTCAAACCAGTATTAATTTGATACTAAAATCAGGCAAGATATTATTAAAAAAGTACAGACCATTATCTGTTGTGATATGAACACAATATTTTTTTCAACACAATATTAGCAAAACAAATATGTGTATGTATATATATACATACATATATATATTCAATGCAACATGATTAAGATTTATAACAGAAAAAGGTGCTTCAATATATGATCATCAATCCATACAATATACAATATTTTTAAAAAAGATAAAACAAAACAAAACACATATTCATCTCAATAAACATAGCAAAAACATTGCCAATACATTTCAGGGTAAAAAGATCTAAAAAACTAGGAACAGAAGGAAAGTCTTTAACCTAATAGGAATGTCCAGAGTTATATCATACTTCATGGTGAAGGAGAGAAGCTTTCCTTCAGGGTCAGAAACATGACTATGAAGTAAAGATGAAATGGCCCAGACACTTTGGAAAATATTCTGATTCCTCAATAAGCACACATTGCCATATGATTCAGAAAGCCCAACACCCAGGGACCCAAGAGAACCAAAAGCATATATTCACACAAAAATGTCTAGAGGAATGTGCACAGAAGTGATATTCATCACAACCACAAAGCAGACACAAACCAGATGTCTATCAGCAGCTTAATACATAACCCAGATTACTCAACTTCTGATCACAGGGTAATATGCCTGTAATCTCAGCTACCAGGGAGAGGGTAAGTTCAAGTCCAGCCTGGGCAACCTTGCAAGACACTATCTCAAAATGAGAAATAAAGGAAGGGCTGGGGATGAAGCTCAGGGGTAGAGTGCCCTGAGGTTCAGTCCTTGGTACTGTGTGCATTCGTGCATGTGTGTGTGTGTGTGTGTGTGTGTGTGTGTGTGTGAGAGAGAGAGAGTGCATGTGTGTGTGTGTGAGAGTGCATGTGTGTGTGCATGTGTCTGTATGTGTGTGAATGTGTGTGTGTGCATATAGCATAGAATGAAATACTGCTACATGCCACTGCAGGGAGAACATCAAAACTTCAAAAATACTAGGGAATTTTTTTTTTTGTCTTTCATGATGACATATTGATATTAAAGTACTTTTCAGAGTCCTACACATGTGCTATTCATTTTTTTCAATTGGCTGAGATTGCTTCTTTAGCAGCAATTTCTAGCTATTTCCCTATTGGGGCAAATGTCTTGCCCTGTCCTTCCATAACCCACTTCCCTTCTGGCCCTAGAGGACAGAGCCTGAATAGTGTAATGAGGGGGACTGGGGCTTGTGGCTACCTTCTTTTCCTTCCCCCAGCCTGGCTGGGACTGTCTCTTGGACCCCAGTGCTGGAGTAGGGGAAGGGGGGGAAATTATTGTTTAAGAAACCATACACAAAGATAAAATATCATATGACTCCATTTATATGAATACAATAGTCAAATCCACAAAATACATATATATATGTAAATATATATATATGCACATATATGTGTGTGTGTGTGTGTGTGTGTGTGTGTGCTTTTTCAGGGTTTGAGGTAGAAAAAGAATGAAGCTTTAAGCATATATGTTTTATGGATGTGCTGATAAAAATATTCTGTAATCAGCGGTAACAGTTGCATAACTTTGTGAATATACTAAAGGGCATGATACCCTTTAGATTGATGAACATTATGGTATGCTGATTATATCACAGTATAAATGTGAAATAAGTATCAATATAATAGGAGCTCAATAAATAGGACACTTGGTGGTGGGGAAAAGGGAAGATAAATAGGATGAATATTCCTCAATGTCAGTATCACCACTGACAAGATGCACAGAAAGACAATCTCTTTATAAAGGAGAACTGCATTATGAAACAATGTGGAAGCAGCCAACTGCTAATAAGAAGGAAATTAAAGATGTCCTCGAATTCTGGCAAAACATCTACTGTGAGTAACTTACACAGCTACTCTTCAGTCTCAAGAAATGACCTACTTCTGAGGAATCAGCCCAGGTGGGGAGTTCAGGGGGCATGGATTCAAGTAGTTGTGAACACATTGAATGCAATTTATCACATTTTTATTATTTCATTTTCTTGAGGGAAAACAAAATGAAATATGCACATTGAAAGAATATCATGCTCCCAGCAGTGGCTTCCCCATCCTATGCCAGGAATTCATAAATAATGCATTTTCCTGGTGGATGTAGATGTTTGCTCAGATCTGAAATACCAGCTCTGTCAGGAGCTGCTCCCTGCTGCCTCCCCACACCATTCCCATGCAAATGCTGATCACTGTAGAAAACCCACACAAGGATCAGTAATTCGCATAAGCAGTAAGACTGAGGGTGTTTGAAGCACATTTTATTTTGAATTTTTAGATTAGTGCCTATTTTTTATATACCTTGAAAACTCCCATTTTAGGGGATGCTCAAAGCAGCAGTTTAGCTGGTGATTTTAAACGTGATTTGACTGATATAAAGAGTACTTAACACAGATGCACCTGTAGAAGTGCCCATAAAATAGGGTTTCCTTTGGCTCTTACTGGCTCCTTCACACTCTGTCTTTGATAGCACAGGTGTCAGTTCTTGTCATATTTTATTTTTCCAAATTTTTCAGCATGCCACATTTTATAGCATTAATTGTAATTCAACTAGAAATTGATATAGTGTACATGTCTCTCTCTGACATTTTCTATCCCCATTCAAATATGCGTGTTGGTAAAATTGACATGGTTAGCAGCAAATTAATTTTCCCTCTGTTATGGTTCACCCTTCATGGCTTATTAAAATATTTCCCAACTTTATAAGGAGAATAGAAATTGTTTTATTGAATGCATATGGGCCTATTATTTTAAATCAGTTTGCATGAAATACTAAGAAACGATCTTGTTTCAATTTGAATTTGATGTATTTTAAACATCGGAGCAGTTTCAACAATGAAAAATACAGTAATTTTCTAGACCCTGATTTAAAATCTTCACAGTAAATCTGATTGCAGACCAAGCCCTGATTGGCAAGGCAGCTCCAGCAGAGTGGTCATAGAACTGTCCCCCACACAGCTAAGTAAGGCATGAAGGACACGGGACCTGGCCTAGGAAGTCCCAGATAGTAGTTGGAAATGAGCCCCTACTACCTGCACCACACAGAGCTTTCCAGTTAAATGCTTTGAATCTCAGTTTCCGAAAAAGAAATGGAGATAATGATACATTGTTGTGGTTCTGATGCCACATGATTACTTTAAAGAAGAGAGATTATTATTAAAAGCAATGGAAATATTTTCTGCAGGACCAGTAAGAAAACCTCCTCTGTGTGAATGTGTGCTGTGTGCTCTAAACACTGGTCCTCTCTCTAGGTTGGAGAGAATAAACCCAAGGGGACATGACTATTGTTACACTTCTATTTCCAAGAACCACATGCTTTATCCCCCCGAGAGAGAGGCAGAGAGAGAGAGAGAGAGAGAGAAAGAGAGAGAGAGAGAGAGAGAGAGAGAGAGAGAGAGAGAGAGAGAAAGGACAGAAGAGAAGGAAGGAAGGGAAAAGAAGGAGGACAGGAAGAACAAGCGTGGTAAGCCAAGACTCCCAGCTCATTGGTGACCATAAGAAATGAGACACCTAAGTGGGCCCATTGAGTTGACATAGGTCTTAAGGAAGGAGCAAAGCCTGAGGAGGAATCTGTGGGGAGCACGGGCTTGCAGATCCAAGGCTGGGCATGGGTGTGTGAGCCCTCCTGGAGCTGTCCAGTGCAGGACCTCCAAGCAGGAGCTCTACAGTGGCACAGGCTGTTGGAGACACTGACTCCTGGCAGTGTCACCATCTAAACCATGACTCAGACTGTGGTGATCCCACAAGGGTGTCCACCACACAGTGGTTTTTGCTCTCTCCCAAGATAACCATCCTTCCAGCCAAGAGGCAATTTGTCTGATCAGATGGAAGCGTGGTCACGTAGTCAGACTGCTTGAGTTTGAATCTGAGCTCTGCTGCTAACTGACTCAGTAAGCTTACTGAGGGCTGCCTTACCACTCCTGGATGGTAACATGGGAAGAGCACACCAGTATCACAGGGGCCTTGTGAGATTCAAAGGAAGACTTCCTGCACTGTGGGTGTTGAGTGCATGATCAACTCCCGGTGACATATGTCAGTGTGATTTGCTTCATTGAGGAAGTTGCACAGCAGAAAATCTACGCGTCACCTGTTAAGGGTTGTCACCCACTTCCTCCACCCACCAGGTATGTGGCTGTGGGCTCTCCTCCTTCAGGTCACCACGCATTCCTCCAGCACTAGAAAGAAGACAGCTGCCTCACAGGACTCTCACTGGACTGAATAAAAGGACCTGCAGAACAGAGTCTGGCGTACAAGGAATAGCCACTAACTCTCGGAGACCATGCTGACCATTCCAGGACAGAAGGCCAGTGTCAGAACAATAGGAGCCATTCTCATGGCTGCTCACCTGACAAAGAGGGTGATGCTGAAGAGGATGATCACTGAAAGCAGCGTGGGATGCTCCAGTATCCACCAGGCAGGAACGTCTGCTACCCGCAGGTTCCGTCCCTCTGTGACATTCCAGGACAGTTACTGTCCCACTAGTGGCTTGTGTAGAAGTGAGGACCAGAGCCCTCCCACCCAGGAATGTGGAGCACTCACGGGGCAAAGGGATAAAATCAATAGCAACGAACTCTCATTAAACCTGTGCCAAATTTGTGCAGGGGCTCTCCAACCACCTGGAGTCCATGGGCCAGCCCCCCCCTTCCACACAGAGCTGAGCTGCCCAGGAAATGCCACTGGCTCCGTAGTCGGGTTTGTTTTTTTATTGGTTCTTTTTAATTATACATGACAGTAGAACCCATTTTGACTTAATTATACAGCAGGGAATATATCTATTTTTTCACAATGTAGATTCACACAATTCATATAATCTTTCAGATGCATAGGGTCTGTCTGTCCCAACTACTATCTTTCCTTCTCCCACCCCCTCCTGTCCCATTTTCCTCTACACCATCCATACTTCCTCCATTCTTTTCTTATCCTACCCATAACCCCTCATCTCCGTTATGTATCAGCATCCCCTGATCCGAGAAAACATTCGGCCTTTGGTTTTTTGGGCTTGACTTATTTTACTTAGCATGATATTCGCCATCTCCACCCATTTACCAGCAAATGCCATAATTTTATTCTTCTTTATGGTTGAGTAATATTCTATTGTGTATATATACCATAGTTTCTTTATTTCTTCAACTGAAGGGCATCTAGGTTGGTTCCACAATCTAGCAATTGTGAATTGAGCAGCTATGAACATAGATGTGACTGCATCGCTGTAACTTGCTGATTTTAAGTTCTTAGGGAATAAATCGAGGAGTGGGATAGCTGGGTCAAATGGTGGGTCCATTCCAAGTTTTCTGAGGAATCTCCATACTGCTTTCCAGAGTGGCTGCACCAATTTGCAACTCTACCAGTAATGTATGAGTATGCCTTTTTCCCCCACAGCCATGCCAACACTTATTATTGCTTGTATTCCTGATAATAGCCATTCTAATCAGAGTTAGATGAAATCTCAGGGTGGTTTTAATTTGCATTTCTCTAATTACTAGAGATGATGAGCACTTTTTCATATATTTGTTGATCACCTGTATATCATCTTCTGTGAAGTGTCTGCCCTGTTCCTTAGCCCATTTACTGATTGGGTTCTTTGCATTTTTGGTGTAAAGTTTATTAAGTTCTTTATAGATTTTGGAGATCAGTGCTCTGTCTGAAGTGTGTGTGGAAAATATATTTTTCCACTCTGTAGGCTCTCTTTTCACATTATTGATGGTTTCTTTTGCTGAGAAAAAGCTTTTTAGTTTGAGTTCGTTGCATTTATTGATTCTTCCTTTTATTTCTTGCACTCTGGTGGTCATGTTGAGAAAGTCTGGTCCTAAGCCAATATGAAGAAGATTTGGGCCTACTATTTCCTCTATTTGGCAAAGAGTTTCAGGTCTAATTCCTAGATCCTTGATCCATTTTGAATTGAGTTTTGTACAGGGTGAGAGATAGGAATTTAATTTCATTTTATTGCATCTGAATTTCCAGTTTTGTCAGCACCATTTGTTGAAGAGGCTATCATTTCTCCATTGCATGGCACCTTTGTCTAGTATGAGAAAACTGGCACCTTTGTCTAGTATGAGAAAACTGTACTATGTGAGTCTGTCTCTGTGTCTTCTATTCTGTACCATTGGTCTACCTGTCTATCTTAGTGCCAATACCATGCTGTTTTTGTAACTATTGCTCTATAGTAGATTTTAAGATCTGGTATTGTTATAGCTCCTGCATCATTCTTCCTGTCCAGGATTGTTTTGGCTATTCTGGGTCTTTTGTTCTTCCAGATGAATTTCATGATTGCTTTCTCCATTTCTATGAGGAATGTCATTGGGATTTTTATTGGAATTACGTTAAATTTGTACAGCATCTTTGGAAGTATGGCCATTTTGATTGTATTAATTCTACATATCCATGAACATGGGAGATCTTTCCATCTTCTAAGGTCTTCCTCAATTTCTTTCTTTAATGTTCTGTAGTTTTCATTGTAGAGGTCTTTCACCTCTTTTTTCTTTTTTTTTTTTTTTTTTGGTACTGAGATTGAACCCAGGGGCACTCGACCACTGAGCCACATCCCCAGCTATATTTTGTATTTTATTTAGAGACAGGGTCTCACTGAGTTGCTTAGGGCCTCGCTAAGTTGCTGAGGCTGGCTTTGAACTCGCGATCCTCCTGCCTCAGCCTCCCAAGTGCTGGAATTACAGGTGTGTGCCACTGTGCCCGGCTCTTTCACCTCTTTTTTTAGATTGATTCCCAAGTTTTTTTTTTGTTTTTTTTGAGGCTATTATGAATGGAGTTTTTTTCCTCATTTCACTTTCAAATGCTTTATCACTTATGTAGATAAATACATTTGATTTATGTGTGTTTATTTTATATCCTGCTATTTTGCTGAATTCATTAATTAGGTCTAAAAGTTTCCTGGTGGAGTTTTTTGGACCCTCTAAATATAGGATCATGTCATCAGCAAATAGCAACAGCTTGAGTTCTTCTTTTCCTATTTGTATACCTTTAATTTCTGCAGTCTGTCTAATTGCTCTGGCTAGCATTTCCAGCACAATGTTGAATAGAAGTGGTGACAGTGGGCATCCCTGTCTTGTTCCAGTTTTTAAAGGGAATGCTTTCAGTTTTTCTCCATTAAGAATGATGTTGGCAATGGGCTTAGCATAAATAGCCTTTACAATGTTGAGGTATGTTCCTACCATCCCTATTTTTTCTAGTGTTTTGAGCATGAAGGGGTGTTGTATTTTTTCAAATGCTTTCTCAGCATCTATCAAAATAATCATATGCCTATTGACCTTAAATCTATTGATGTGATGAATTATATTTATTGATTTCTGGATGTTGAACCAACCTTGCATTCCTGGGATAAACCCCACTTGATCAGGGTGCACTATCTTCTTAATATGTTTTTGTAAGGGATTTGAAAGAATTTTGTTAAGTATTTTTGCTTCTATCTTCATCAGAGATACTGGTCTAAAGTTTTTTTTTTCTAGATGTGTCTTTCTCTGGTTTTGGTATCAGTGATACTAGCATCATAGAATGATTTGGGAAGGGTTCCCTCCTTTTCTATTTCATGAAATACTTTCAGGAGGATTGGCATAAGTTCTTCTTTGAAGGTCTTATGGAACTCAACTGAGAATCCATCTGGTCCTTGGCTTTTCTCGGTTGGTAGGCTTTTGATGGCTTCTTCTATTTCATTACTTGAAATTGATCTGTTTAAATTGTGTATGTCCTCCTGGTTAAGTTTGGGAGGATCGTATGTCTCTAGAAATTTGTTGATGTCTTCAAGATTTTCTGTTTTATTGGAGTATAGATTTTCAAAGTAGTTTCTACGTATGTTTTGCATTTCAATGGTGTCTGTTGTGATATTTCCCTTTTCATCACAAAGTTTACTAATTTGAGTTTTCTCTCTCCTTCTCTTTGTTAGCATGCCTAAGGGTTTATCTATAATGTTTACTTTTTCAAAGAACCAACTTTTTGTTTTGTCAATTTTTTGAATTATTTCTTTTGTTTCAATTTCATTGATTTCAGCTCTGATTTTAATTATTTCCTGTCTTCTACTACTTTTGGTGTCATTCTGTTCTTCTTTTTCTAGGGCTTTGAGATGTAAGGTTAGGTCATTGAGTTGTTGACTTTTTTATTCTATCCTCGAATATGCTCAATGCAATGAATTTTCCTCTTAGTACTGCTTTCATATGTCCCAGAGATTTTGATATGTTGTATCGTCATTCTCATTTACCTCTAAGAATTTTTTTATCTCCTCCCTGATGTTTTCTGTTATCTATGCTTCATTCAATAGCATATGATTTAGTCTCCAGGTGTTGGAGTAGTTTTTGTTTTTTTATTTTGTTGTTGATTTCTAATTTCATTCCATTATGATCTGGTAGAATACAAGGTAGTATCTCTACATTTTTGCATTTACTAAGGGCTACTTTATGGCATAACATATGGTCTATTTTAGAGAAGGAGCCATGTGCTGCTGAGAAGAAAGTGTATTCACTTGTTGATGGATGGAATATTCTGTATATGTCTGTTTAGTCTAAATTTTTGATTGTATTATTGAGTTCTATGGTCTCTTTGTTTAGTTTTTGTTTGGAAGATCTATCCACTGGTGACAGTGATGTGTTAGCATCACCCAGAAATATTGTGTTGTGGTCTGTTTGACTCCTGTAATTGAGAAGGATTTGTTTGATGGACATGGATGGGCCATTGTTTGGGGCATAAATATTTATGATTGCTATGTCTTCTTGATCTATGGTTCCCTTAAGCAGTATGAAATGTCCTTCTTTATCCCTTCTGGGTAGCCAGATTTTGACAAGGAGAAAGCATCATCTTTACCTTCCGACATCTGCAAAGCAGTGGCCTTAGGTTCCTCTCTTCCAATGCATGCTAGATGGGCATCTGCTGTGTGTACGGATCTGCTGGGTTCAGGAAAGCCATTGAGAACAAGTGAGGCATGGTCTCTGCATTCGGAATGTTTAAAGGAAATGAAAGTATAAGAAAAAGGCAAAATTAACCCACCTTCATTATTTCACAAATATTTTTCCTTGGCAAGGATGCCTGTAAATAGGAGCATGGTACAATTTTGCTGCAGCAGGTCTCAGATTCTTTAAGACTTTCATGAACTTCCCCTAATCCAAAAGTACCTAGTGAAGTGCAGATGCAGAATCTGCCCTCCAGGCTTACATTATTAGTGGCTGTTTAGAGTAGAAACACAAGACATCTGAAAATATAAAGCACACGCCTGTGCGTCAAATTTGAATTGAGAGAATATGAAAACCATACAAATTCTGTGAAAATTGAAATTTTTAAAGACTACTCTATATATTGATGGGACAGAGACAGAAAGAAGTAGGGCTCTGAGACCCACTGAAGAAAGTCTGAAGGTGCACGTGGGTTCACGCCACACCTGGCCCAGGAGTTCCAAAAGAAAGTAAAGTGCCTTTCTCAGAAAATCACAGCCACCATAGCCACCAATGATGGTCTCAGACAGCTGAGATGTTGAGCTTATTTTTAAAAGAAAAAGCACACAATATTAAAAATTCCTTGAAATTTAAAAGAGTATGTCCTGGCCCGGTGTGGTGGTGCATGCTTACAATCCCAGCAGCTGGGGAGGCTGAGGCAAAATCACAAGTTCAAAATCAGTGAGGTGCTAAGCAACTCAGTGAGACCCTGTCTCTAAACTATATATATATATATGAATGAATAGGGCTGGGGATGTGGCTCAGGGGTTGAGTGCCCCTGAGTGCAATCCCTGGTACCCAGAAACAAAATGAAAAAAAAAAAAAAAAGATAATGACTGAAAATTTAGATTATATCACTGAATTGAACAAGTATAGAGGTAAAGTTGAGGAGAACTAAAATTGGAAAGACCTTATGTTTTAGACTTTTGCTTTTTTATATATGGAACCTAAGGCTCACAAAGATGCCTCAATGACTCCAAGACCCTCCATAAAGGAGAGGCAACCTGGGCTAGAATCATAAAGTCTGCAATGCTGCCCTGTGAAATGTTTGGCTCTTGTGCGTGTCCCACAGTGCGTGTGTGAAGGGCTAAAGGAAGCAGTATTCTTGGTTTACTGAAAATGAGGAGTAGAGCTCATGTGGAATGAGGCAGCTGGAAACACCTGCAGAGGCTGTGTTTGGAACTCTCTAAATTCAAGTTGCTAATTGTTGAATAGGCTTAGTGGACACCACAGGAATTCTGGAGGATGAATGGTCTTGTACCCTAAGACTGTGTCTTTGCAAACTCCGTTTTTGAGGGTGAATGCAAATCAGACCCTTCAGTCCTTCAGACAAAAGTGATCCCCAGCTACCACACTCGGTTGAGAAGTGTCATCTGAATCTGACTGCAATAGTTAGTGTGTCCATTTCTTGGGCACAGTGACCATTTTCAGGGTGGACATATGACCCAAACTTGATTCATCTGGATTATTCTTCAGAATTACTTCGATCATACCCATGCTTAACAAACTCCTTTTATTTCTAGCTATCACGTGTTAAGGCGTGAGCCTGGAAGCTGATTTGTTCAAATCCTGTCAAGTAGATAAAACAGACAAATAAAGACAATGAAGAGATTGATGCCACCATGGAAGGTAGGCAACTCATTCCAGGGGCAAGAAATCCCCGGCCGAGCTCCCTCCAGCTGTGTCCTTGCCCTTCCCAATTACACATAACAACAAACTTCTCACTGTACCTACAAATTTTGATTTCTTAGATGTGTCTTGGCAATCATTGCAAAACAAATAAGTTCAGTGACTGAACTGATTGAATACATGCATATAGCACTACAATTTAAACTTGTTACCATACCATAACCAGCTACTATTTATTGAGCACCAACAGCATACAAAGCATTTCATTTTCTGCATTATTCCTCACCAAAGAAATCTTCACACAGGACACAACTTTCCCAATATTCAGATGATAGCACTAAGGTTTACTGATAATCAAGCATCTGCTCAGTGCACTCCTGGCTCCTGAGAAGATCTGTTTGCAGGCACAATTTCCTTTCCTAAATCCTCCAGTGGTGTGGAGAGCTATACCAACCTGGGAAGGACTTTAGATTTATGCTAACATTAAATTAATTAATCTTCAATTAAATCAATTGAATTGATTTGCGGTACAACATGGATACACTAGAATTTGAGTTCCATTGAAAGGTGAAACAAATATCATATTTTCATTAACATTATTACTATCTAATTGCATACCAATGCCTTTAGATCTAGAACTAACTAATTGAACACACAGTCCAATCACGTCCGCTTGCAGGCGAGAGATGTGGGATCCAGAATCAAAGGTGTGGCTCCAAGTCTAAACTGAGGTTCCAACATTGGGGAACCCAATTTGGTCCCCTTGGTTGAGTTGTCCCTTTGCTTCATGGATCTCACACTAAGTTCTGTTTCTGGCATTAAATCAGAATGCTTCCTTGTGACAATGTAATGAAAATTCTTAGACCAATCCTCTTTGGTCAATTTATTTTACATGTTAATATGTACTTTGGTACATTCTTTGTTTCTTCAATAAGACTTTTAATTAAGAAAGTTATATGACTTTCGTTAATTTCCATTAACACATATTTGATTAAACTATGACCTTAGAGAAACTTGTCTCTGTTGGAACCTGTCACAGGAAGGCTTAATGTTCTTTCAACAAAGCAAATAGCTAACAGAACAATTTTCACTATTACAAAAAACCTTCAAAACATGCACTATTCCAGTTTAATGGTTGCGTAGAGCAGTTTGTTATGGAATTTTAATGGCAGGATTATAGCACCCATTTCTGAAATGAATCACAGTTATTACCCTTGAAGGTATGGCATAAATTGTGGGTTGGAATTGCTTACAGACTTCCCTGAAGCACTAATATCTCTACATCATATCTGGAGCATGCTGTCAACCTGATTGACTCGGGGACGTGGCAAGACAGAAGGAAACAAAAGAGGAAGGAAAGAACCTGGGGAAGGGGAAAGGTCTCTGGCTCCTCCAGGTGAGGGTTAAACCACAGCTGCAATGACGAAGCGAGAAGGTGGTTTTCAGCTTCAAACTCCTAAGATGTAATGTCGCTTCACCTGGTCTGTGAGCGTTCTAGGATTGAGTGTGGAAAGGTTAATTGAAATTATTTATGCTAATGGTTTTAAATATGCTTTTCCACTACGGAGCTCTCATTAACAAATATCCATATTCCAGCCAGAAAATAGAGTAAATAGGATTTTTTTGTGACTGAATCAAGAGGAAAGTTTTCAAGTTGGTGTCCCTCAATCCATTCTCCCTCCCCATCTCATCTTTTCAATAAATATTCCCACATTACTGATGAACAACATGCTGAGAATACAAAAACCAGAAAATGGATGTGAATTTTCAATACTTTCAGACTAATTCATGAAAAATCTGGGGCAGGAAGACAAGTTCCTTGAATGTTTTAATTATTATTCAGAGAAAGTCCCATTGTGTGAGCTATTGTTCAATACTTAAGATTTTTCCTACTTTCTCAATATTAATCCTGAATTTGAAGGCTTCTTCCTTTGTTAATCAAAGGCTGAAAACTCAATTGTTCTTTTGCCAAATAAATGGATTATAGATACACTTAGAATCTGGCCGCAAATGTAATCATTAGAAAAGGATTCCAAAAGAAGATAATGAAGTTTTGTTTTTCACTAAAGCTGAACAAGTCAAGGAAATTAAACATGCAAAAAGGAAATGGCAGCATTTTTAAAAAGTTGTCATATCACTTTGTGAGCCAATATTTTATAAAGTTAATAACCACTTAATAAATTCAAGCTAGGTCTCTGGGTACAGGGCCAGATTTTGGTTTGTCAAATTAATTCCTTGCTACCATGTTGCTCAGTCCTATTTCCGGGCAGCTTGTTCATAGGTGGGTATCTTCTGTCTTCTGAGAGAAGGCCAGCTTCAGGATGGCTGGACCATGTCTGCATGCCCATCCTGCTTGCCATTTCAGCCCAGGTTGAAGTTACAGGTAAGTAATATGCAAGTCCTGGGATTTCCTGGCTGAATGAGTGGATGCCACCCAAGCTCCTCATTCCCTTTCCTGAAATCTGAGTTTCAGCAGCTGTTTGGATGTAACTGATAAGCTACCACTTGCCTGGCCTATCATCTTTCAAACCCTCCACCTGTTGGTCCTTTAGTGGCTGCCAAACCCCTGGGGTATATGCCCAGTGTCCTCCCAGATCTGCACCCGCTTCTGAGTGGGAAGCTTCTCTCCTGAGAACTGATAGGAGACTTCTTTAAATGCATCTACTTCCTGCTTACAGACTCTCTCCAGCATAGTGCAGCTCAGTTGGTCCTTTATAGCTTCTTCTGTTTCTATGGAGATAGATGGGTTTAGCTATTACTGCATAGGGCCAAGGATTATAGAAACAGCAGAGGTGGGAATTAACTTGGACACTCTTGCTGCAATTAGCCTCTAATGAATCCATCCTCAAAATAGATTGGCTGCGACCCCATTAGTCCAGAGTCATAGCTGCTCAGACTTTGCCTAATAAGATATCCAATGTTAACTCACAGCAGGGACTCTAAAAGGGGCTTCTGGGGGAAATATTTACTGAATAAACACGCTGGCCACCAGGGAGGGAATGACTCATTTGCATTTCCTGTTTTAATGTGTGAAAATGTTTTTCCTCTTGAAACGGACTGCGTCAAGGAGCTTGGGGGCAGCTTGCCAGACTCCTTCACGCGGGGGATTAGGCTCTGAATAGACTGCAGAACTGCACAGCACGCATGAAGAGGGTGCGGGCACAGCTCCTCTTACCTTCTACCCACGCTCCCACGCTTAGTCTGGCAGGCAGAGTCTGCGAAATCTTCCCATTTACAAAACAGGAAAAGGGGGATCAGAGAGGTCAAGGGGTCAGACCAAGGTCATAGCACATTGCAGGTAGCAGAGCAAACCTAAATCTTGGGCATTCTGATTCCTGACACTTCTTAAAGCCCAGAGCTGCCTCTCATATCACGTAAGGCCTCACACCCATGGAGAATGTTGTCGTATGTCATGGTGGAATATGGCAACTCCTGACTGATGACGAGACAGGAAGTGCAGGAGCTTCCAGCAAGAAGTGGGAAGTATGGCGCCACCATGAGGAAATCACTCCCCATCAGACTACCCCTTGTCCTCTTCAAGAATAATAGCAAGCCTATTCCATTTGCACTGAGGTCTCTGGTATTCCTTCAAATTGTGAGCCAAACTTTTTGTTCAAATTACAGTGTCTCTTCCCTTACATCACATTGCTATGGGAAGAATGGTTGGACTCCCATGGACTGTGCTGGGAATATCATACACACTCTCTCAGTCCTCCTCCTCTCTCTGGTGCAGTTATCCTCACACCAATCAGCTGAATGCTAGCATAATTCAGCTCTTGGTGTCACTTGGGCCATTCCCATCTTGCTTTGACCTGCTGTTCTCTGCCACAAAAGTCAAACAGCCTCAGGCAAAGGGAGGGGATTAATGCAGTTGGGATGACCTTGAGTAACAGGGCCTAGGACTCCATGGACAATCACCCCTCCCCATGGCATTCCGGATGGTTGCTCATATAGTTCCAGGGGTATTTAACATTAATTGCCCTGAACAGTAAATAACTCAATTAATCAACCTGGCTTTGGTTTTTCCTGCATGTTCTTTCCTTTTCTCCAGCCCACCCACTATATTTTTTCAGAGGGCCTGAAAGAAAGAGGGAATTTAGTTTCCAAATCTTCAAGGTGGTACAGTCAATGCAAGCCACTCAAGGTCAATAGTGGTAGTACCAAATGATAATCAGATGAAAATCTGGAGATGGATGTTGGGCCAGATTGAAAAGGAGGTAGAGGGTCATTTTAAATATTGTGTGCCTCATTCTTTCATTGATATAGGAAACTTTTGATTCGTACAATGTGCTCACATTAACATTTAATAAGTTTTCGTATATTGTTGGAGTGATTTTAAATGGGATCATCTTCTCTCATTAATTCCTCTTTCCATATTCTCATCATAAAGCAAGTATCTGAACTCCTTCCCTATGCAAGGTCAGTGCTCCAAAGTCCAATAATGCCTCTAAGACATTTGCCCTGCAATCTGAGATGAAGGTGTTTCATAGGACATCAGACATCAACTGACTCCGTGATGGACATCCCGGCCCCTGAAGAGTACAGAAATATGAATTTCAATTATGTCAGACCAAAGGATCAGTCTCAGCAGCATCAGGTCCCTCCATACCCAGAACCTCAGCTTCCTTGTTCAATGGGCAAAGGTTAATGTGCTGTCCTGGCCTCATGGGAGGGTCACCTTGAGATACTGCACAAAGTCAGGTGTTTAGCATGTGTTATATCTCCATATTTAATACGTTCCCAAACTCCAGACCAAGCACATGACTGCCTGAAAGACATATATATTTTGCTACTCTTAGTGTCCCTAAACTAAATATGTCCACGATAGCCAAAGCATGTGTCCAGTCTTTGTCCAAACTGCTGCTTCACTCAAACAGGTAAGTAAAACATCCTAGGTTAATCCTCAATGTTCCTCTCCCTCTCAAATGTCATTCATACTCCTACTTGTATTTTTTTATGTCTCTGGATGACAAGATTTTGATTTCCAATTACCTCCAACTTCTAGCACAGCATCTGGCATAGAGGAGGATCATTCAAGTTTATTCATTTGAATAAACTCTGATGTTCACAGCTCAGTCAGTATGGGAAGGATCTGTAGATTATCCACAAAGGAAATAAATTACAGTTTGTTGTTAGCCTCCAGAGAGAGAAGTGAGGCTGATAGAGACACGTTCAGGGAAAGGGACTAGACAAAACATTTATTTCCCTCCAGGGTGATGTTTACAACAGAAGTCATAAACTAGGCAGTGTTCCTTCACATCTCCGGTGAACGATTCGAGCAGAGGTAACTAGAGTGGTGCTTCACCCCGCGGGGCTTACGCACAGGTTATAATGGATGCTTTAATTCTAATAATTCAGTCTTAAAGTGGATCCAGTCTCTCTTCCCTTAATACACAGTTAATGCTCCAGGAAGTGCATTTCCCTGAATGTTACTAAAAATTTTATGGCACTAAAACGGGAGAATAGTAATGAGCAATTTGGAATTCTCAGGGATGCCAAAGAACTTCTTGGGGACACTTCAGACACACTAGTCTTAAGAATGCCTCCCTTCGAGTTTCTGGGGTGAATACAGAGGACTGAGGGGCCTTTGTCCATCTGTCTTCAGGACTGGGCATTGGTACCTGCAGTGTCAGACTGTTTTCAGGATTGCTGAATTTAGAAAAAGGTGTGTAGAACTGAGGATTGCACAGGTGGGTGAGAGCATGAGTGGCGTAGTGGCCCTTCCTTCGAATTGTCACCTGCGGAGAGCCTATAGTGTGATGAACAGCACAGCCATTGCTGGGGCTGCACAGAAAGAAGCATGTTGCACAGGAGAGCGGAGCCAGGATGGCCTTCCCACACCTGGATCAGTGACCATCAGGGAAACTGAAGAGGCAGATAGTTACAAGGTTAGAATCTGGGCAGGCCGACACAACCCAGGGACTCGGCCTTGGCCTCCCGATTTCCCTGGTTTCTCTCGTGTTTCAAATAAGTGCCTGTGTTCACAGTGCCAACTGGACCATCACTGAACTTCAACCTTTATGCCCATGGCCTACCCGATTCTCTTCTTATCTCACCAGCACCTTAAACCGAAGTCCAAAGCGCCTCTCTCAAGGTGACCCTCATGAAGCCTTGACTTCCCTTCATACCTGCCTTTCCCATCTTACTTCCAGTCAAGAAAATGGTACTTCCTTTGACCCTCGCGACCAAGATGCAAACTTGAAAACCATTCTTAATCCCCTCTCTGCACCGGACGCCCTCTCCTTCAGTCTGCTGATGGCCCCTCCAAAGCATGAATTACATCTCTTCACTTACGCCCCTTACCACTGAATCCCGCTGGGTTATAGATACTGTCACTCCTCAGAGCCAATACTGCACCCAACAGCTCAGACATTTTAAAAACGTCAATCTTATACCAAGTCCCTGCTTAAATTCCTTCAAGGAATAAGCAAACATATCTGCATTTAAGCTGAATTCCAGTCCTTAAGTGCCTCCTGCCCCTCACAGCCTGCCCCTTGCTGACTGTTCCAATTGCCCTTCCTATGGCTCAGTGGTAAGGGCTTCTTTCCCCACAAATCCCTTTCCCACTTCAAAGGCTGCTGGTTTTTCCTTCACCTGGAGCTGCCCTCCCTGATCCTATGTATGACAGGCTCCTCCTCAGTCACAGCTTCGGGGATACACACCTGTTCCAATTCCAAGAAGTTGACTCTGACATATGTGTGTATGTATAAGGAAAGAGAGAGAGGGGAGAGAGAGGGAGAGACGTTTAGCAATAGGGACGATGTTCTCCACTTGCTTCCTTCACGAGGTCCCCATTTTTCCCTGTTATCCCTTATCCTCAGGACATTGCAAGCTCCATGATGGCAGACACAAGGTCACATACATTTGCCAATGTATTAACTTGCAGAGTCTCTGTCACACAGTAGATCCTTGGCACACATCTGAGGAACTATTTGTGTGCTTGCTGAATGAGTGAATGAATGAAGAATGGTGTATCTTCTATTCTGGAAAGTTAGCTTCCTGCAAAGAAAACAGCAAAGGCTTGATTCAATAAAGAGCTGTTCTGCCCTTGTGTTGTGCCCAGTGTCTGTGCTCCAGGACAGGCACGCCCCAGGGGACCTCCCTCCAGCAGAGCTGTCTCTTGTCTTGTGCTTTCTCCAGCTCTAGCTTCCCAGATTCCCTCCATTCATCCCACAGAAAATAAAACAGAGGAGCTGGACATGGGAGCACATTACAGGGCAGACCTGGAGAACCATGGTCGTTGCACCCACTGACCTGGACCTCCCGCGTGGCCTGTGGCCCTCTCTAACTGCAAAGGCAGCTGGGAACAGCGCCTGGGAGGTCACGGACAGTGTTTGGTGGGCAGCTTGTTTGTTAGTCCCATAAAATCTTAATCTCAGGGTTATAAATCCCTTTTCTGCTTCTGGATTTGTCTGCAATCTTATGCTGGATCCATGTTATGTGAACTCATTATCTGCAGTGAAACTATTAGCCAAACATTCAGACATTTCTTCTACATATTTACAAACACTGACTTCAAAAATGGTGTGTGTGTGTGTATGTGTGTGTGTGTGTTTTGCAGGTTTGGGCATGGTACCAAAACCCCTAGATAGCAGAATGTTTTCTATTCACACTTTTTATTGTTTTTGGTTTTTAATGACAAAACAGAGTAAATGAGGAGAATTTTGTATTTCCTGTGTTCGGAACTTCGATGTGGGTAGTTTTGGGGTTGCCCTAATTACAAATTCTCCCATCTGCAAAGGTTTCTGATAGTAATTTGAGACATTATTCTATGGCAAAACTGTTTTGATATATGAGGGGGTCAGTAGATAAGTGATCCTTTTCTATTTTTCTTGGCAAGAATAATGGCCCTGAGCAGTTGTACGATTTGTTTTTGCAAAGGTCCCTTAGCAAACGCCAAGACCAGTGAGTGTGAACAAACATCAACAAAAAACAGGGAAAAGAATCTGATGAAGGAACCAACCCACTCACAAAGCTCAGAGAATGTTCTAGAGAATGTTCTAGAAAATGATATGCAAGTGCTGGATGAAGGAGTCCTTGCTAGGAATGAAAAGAAATCAAGTGAATGCTTCACGGGGGGCAGGTATTTTTCTATTGGGGAAAATGTTCTGAGCCCCTGGAGTGATGCTCAGCTGTGGAAGAGAAGGTACCTGAGGGAGCTGATGACTGACAGGTGAGGATGTGAATGACAGATGCCAGGAGTGGGAGAGGTGCAGTGCCAGATGGTTCCTCAGGGGTCTCTGAGGCTTCAGAACAATCTAGAATGAGGTCAACTTAGAGGTGAGACCAAGATCAAGACTCCATGAATTTGGAACATTAGAGGGTTAGCCTTCTCAAAACTGCCTTCTCCTAAGGTTGTGCAGGGGTGCTCTGTTCTGAACTTCAGTGGGGTTCAGGGCACAGTCGGGGTGGGGTGGGAACCCTGCAGGCTATCCCAGCCAAGGGAAGTGGGACGTAGAATATGATTTCAGATGAAAAAATGAACACTCATTAAATCTGGATTTCAGATTAACATTTATTTAGTGCTTTGAATACCTTGTGGTACAAAGTCTAACAAAATTTATATATGTGCACATAAACATAAGTCTATATGTATACACTCCATCTGTGTATATGTGTGTGTGTTTTCTTTTTTGTACGAAATTCCAAATTGGAAGAGAATTCTTTATATTTGCTAAATCTGGAAACCATAAATCAGAAGGTCTAGAGGAAGAGGACCAGAACAAGTTTCTAACAGATGCTTCTCCATATTATGAAATTCTAAGCTCAGTACCAACACACGTGTCCTCATGAAGTCCTTAGACCGGTCAAATAAAAACCATGTCCACAACTTACCCTCAGGTCCAGGACAAGGCCCAGTAGCATCATCCTCTCTCTTTGGAAGCTTGCCTGGTGAGGTGCTGGGCATGACTGTAGCCCTTTCCAATCAAACAGCACAGAGTCCCCGGCAGGAATGGCCAGGGCCAAAGGAAAGAAACAGTTTTATTTGATATTGTACCATTTGTTGTTTCTGAAAGGGAGTAAAAGTTTCCTTTCAAATAAAAAACTAACTTTTATAAAGCCATCTTGGTAACTCTGATTATAGTGTTTGTGACCCAATGGAGCTCCAAGTGCATCTGTGAAAGGTTATTCTTCACAGACACTGTGGGGTTCATTACCACCTTTGAGTTATGCCTCGGCCCCTTTGGTAAATATAGCCCATTATAAGCTTTCTCTAAGAACTGAATTATAGTGATGTAATTTTTTTTTTAAATCACAAAATGTTTTGTAGCAGAAATTAGCCCCAGGGCTTTTAAAATTATATCCACTTCTTGATGGATACTAACATCTCTATTTCCCTGATTTCTTATTGGAGTTAAATATAGTCCCTTTTGTCCTTTCGCATGATCTTATTTTAGCCGCCATCTTCCTTAGCAGCGTGACTTCCTGTGCAGTGAAGTTATCCAGTAAAACCCATCAGCAAATCATTTATGGGAGATATTGGGCTCCTGAGGATTTGAACAGACAGACAATGGTAGCCTTGAAAGGAAACAAACTGAGCGGAGAATGAGCTGATCTTGGAGTGCAGCGACCTAGGAGGACAACTCAGGTGCCGAGACCAGCTCTGGGTAGCAGAGGGGGAGCTTAGGTTCAAAGGGGAGATCTGGAGAAACACAAGCCCAGGACTTCTCAGGCATGAGCTGAATCTCATGCTGAAAATGGTGGAGAGAGAGACCTTGAGTGCACTTAGGTCAGGGGGAAGCAGGTCCCTGCACAGCTCTGAAGTCACGGAGGAACCTGTCTGTGTTTCCTAGCAGGGCTTCCCACACTGAGACCGCGGACCACGGCCAGCGAACATCCCCCCACAGTACCCCACGTTTCCGATGCTGTCATCGCCTAAGCACTGATGGTTTCTGTGTTAGTCACCTTTCCGTCACTGCAATGAAATACTTATAATTTTGTCACAAGATAAAAGCCTTGTTTTGCCTTGCTATTTTGGAGGTCTCAGCCCTTGATTGATTGACTCCGATGTTTCTGGGCCTGTGGTAAAGAGGGACACCATGCCAGGCAGCTTGTGGCAGAGCAAAACAGCTCACCTGTGGCCAGAAGGTGAAAGAAAGGGAGGGGAAGGGGCTGGAGTCCTACTGTCGCCTGACGCACACAGACCAGTGGCCTGAAGCCCCCACTAGCCTCCAACTCAATCTTCCCACCACCCCTCAATTGCACCAAGCTGAGCATTAAGACAAGAGAACATTGGTGAACTCTCCAGATACAGACCATAACAACGTCCCACCTGCAGCTTGGCTCTCTTTGACACTGGAACTAGGAGGTCTGGAAGTGCCTGCAAAGAGGGAAGCTCCTGGCACCCTCAGCTGATCCTCACAGGTGGATGATTTCAAGGCACCCTTTCCTCTGTCTCCCACAGGTTCCAACAGAATGGGTACACTGATGTCAGCAAGAGGATACCCCTTGGACAGCCTGTATTGGCTTTGTCCCCCACCTGGTCTTCCTTCTGAACTCACCCACCAATGTTTCCAGGAACACTTTCCAAATAATCACTGAGCCCAGACCCCTGCCTCAGGAATTCCTTTTGAGAGCCCAACCAAATCCAGGAAGGGGGAACACACACACACACACACACACACACACACACACCTTCATCAGAACATCTTTGCCCACTGGCCCTTTTCAATGTCCTGGAGTTTGGTGCCTTACACTTAAGAGCTGGGTCTGCTTTGAGTTTGGCATTTGCAGAGACGAGGCTCTAATTTTATTCTTCTGCTTATGGAGGTACAGTTTCCCAGCACTGCGTGGTAAAGATGCTCTCATTCCTTCAATGCAAGATCCTGGCACCTTTGTCCAAACTCGGTTAACTAGAAATGCATGGACTTTTTTCTGGATTCTCTAATCTACGGGTCATGTGTCTGTTTTTATGCCAACACAAGCCCATTTTAGTAAATCAAGTATTGTAGGACATTTGGGGTCGGTTACTCTGATGCCTCCAGCTCTGTTCTTTTTGCTCAGGATTGCTTTAGGTTTTTGCAAGCTTGAGTGGTTCTCTATACATTCGAGGTTTGTTTTATTTCTGTGAGGAATGTCATCAGTATTTTTATAAGGGTTGCGTTGACATAGATCATGGTGGCTCATATGAATATTTTTAACAATATTGATCCTTCTAATCCGCAAACATGAGAGAGCTAATGTGTGCATGCGTCCTCTTCAAGTTCTTTGATTAATGCTTTATAGTTTTCATTGTGGGCATTTCTTCCTCCTTGATTAAATTTACTTCTAGTAGTTTATTTTGCTATTTTAAATGGAATAGCAATTTTTCAGCTGCCTTATTCCTTGTGTATAGAAACACTACTGAGTTTTGTATGTTAATTTTACAAGAATAAGTTCTAGAGTCCTATGTAATTTTAGTGACTATAATTAAAATGCTAAATGTTTCAAAATAGAAGAAAGGACTTTATTCCCAGCACAAAGAAATTATAAAATATTGAAGTAATTAATATATTAATATCCCTGATTTGATCATTAAATGAATAAAAATATCATACTATAGAACATAAATATGTATAATTCTATGCATCAATT
This sequence comes from Glaucomys volans, assembly GCA_020662805.1. Classification (NCBI taxonomy): domain Eukaryota; kingdom Metazoa; phylum Chordata; class Mammalia; order Rodentia; family Sciuridae; genus Glaucomys; species Glaucomys volans. Next base: position 130,016 of record JAJEJO010051937.1, read on the forward strand.
ATAAAACAGTTGAAGAATCTCACTCTCTCTTGGTACTATGGTGATATCATAAAGCTTTATGATTCCTCCCTTTAAGGTTGAACAGTTGGGAAGATAGTATGTTTGTGAATTAAATGGGAGCTCTCTTATGCAAGCATAATCAGAAGGAAATGTAGTATTACATCCAAAAAGTTCATGGTCCTAAGTGTCTAAAGAAATGGGATATTTCCTGTGTCTAGAAAACTCAAAGAAGTTTCAAGAAGGAGATGGGACCTAGGCCTGAACTCAAAGGATAGAGTAGGATTTACCAGGGGAACCGAAGTGAGAGGTCCCTATGGCTGGCAAAACCCAAAGATAAAAAGGTGGGATGCTCAGGAAAGACTTCATGCCTCACAGGACAAATCAGATACATGCATGGTGACTCTGGAAGGAGAAGCAGCATGGAGGGCATTAATGCCCACTGACCACTTAGCAAGATTCCTGTGAGTTCTGCTTCATATGTTAATTAAAATAGAATGGTGGGTAAATTAGGAATATAGTAGGAAGGGCAAGCACACTGGCCGCTTGCAGTGTGAATGATTATGTAAAAATATTTTGCAATACTCAATACACATAAGTGTATATATAAAATAAAATATGAATAAATATAAGATACATGCAATTTACATGTAGAAATATTATACACTGATATAACATTCCATATCTATGTCCACTTATGTATAGAGGTAGACAGAAGTACAATAAGAGAATGCCATTCATCCTATAATAAAGAGATCTGAAATTGCTGGTGAAAAGAGTTTTGGAGAGGAATACCAGCGTCCTGCTAAAAACATTGATACTGGGACGATACTCTGTCACAACACACAAGATTATGTCCCCTTCTTGAGAAAGTGTTCATTTTTTGTTTTGCTTTTCACTTATTCATATTTCTATATTTCTACAAAAATTGTTACCAAAAAAATAAATAGGAAAATGTGCTTTTTTAAAGAAATACATTGTACGAGGTGGCATCAAGCACCAGCAGTTTCAGTGCATCTCACTTCATGTCTATCGTTCACTTGCTCAGCAGAAATTCGGTTTTGGATATGTCACCAACCTACAGGGCATAGCTCTAGTGGGTGTCAGACTTAAGGAAGTCCCCAGAGCCAGTGGAGGAGTCCAGCTCAGGCCGGGCCTGCTGAACAGAGTGGATCCACCAGGCCAACCACCAGCGTGGTGGGGGAGTTTCCCTCCTGGGTGACTCCGTGACTGCCCTTGCTGTGACGATCTGATAACCTTCTTCCTCTTCAAGTTCAAAGAGAAGCAGTTCGAGCAGGATCAGATAGGGGAAAATGGATTTTGACAGGGCGTTTTGGGTTTTCCGAAAGCAGGTCTTCATTCTGGCCTAATGTTCATCTGGGTTTCTAATCTCCCCATTATGAAACAATCAAAAGAGGTCATTTGGGGAGGTTTTATCTTCTGTGGCGCCCTTATGAAACATTCATGAGCTTCCTGACAAAATCAAACCAAGCTTCCTTTGCCGCTAACCCTTCCCCAGCTGTGCCCTTCGGAAGGGCCTGGCTCACTCGGGTTGATGGTGATTATGAGCCACACTATCTCTCGAGATTAACTCATTCGTGGTGATGGCTGAACGGGCTGTACATCTCGCAGCCCTCAGAAATAGCCGGTGCTGAACTGATCAAATGCAATGGCTCGATTTCAGATGCTAATTTTCTATGGTAATTGTCTATTTCTATGGGCAGTTGCCTAAATAAGAGAGAGTGCAAGCACCAGCATATAAGCTCGACTCTAAATCAGACTGTCTTTCTTGCTAGTTGCATGTACTGGGCCGAGATTCAACCTTCCTTTCTCAGTCTGAGTTTCTTCATCTGTGTACTCCAAGTAAAATCAAAGCTCATGGACTTGTGACACAATATTGAAACGAAATATATGCATTTATTTCATAACTACTTAAGAGCAAATTAAATACAAAAATCATCATAAATAATCATGTTATGTGGTTTTCCAAACATTTGTTATTGGCCACATACCAGTCATCTACAGCACTTTTGTTACGAAGATGAATATAATTGCAAACCCCTAAGATCTCAGAAAAGAACTATAAGAACAATATTTTACATATTGAAATAAGTTATAGTGAAAACATCAGTAGAAAACTGTTGACAATCTGATATATTAGGACAAAAGAAAATAATTTAAAATTAATAACAGTCTGCTATATATAAACTTAAAATACTGTTTTAATTAATTCATATAATCATTCAGTCCAGTAGATTGCTTTATTTCCATCTTATTGATGAAAAATTCCAATGTTCAGGAAGATTAAAGAAACAACTTGAGGAGTAGGAACAGAAATTAAGTGATATTCAATTTGGAATCTGTTCTTATCCCGTCACTCTGTACTTTGGTTGTGTTTATCTGTTCTATGTGACATGACACTCTAAGTAACTCCCATCCTCTCACTCTGTGGTGTGCGAGTGCGCGCGTGCACACCCACACCCACACACACACACACACACGCAGAGCTGGGCATTGTTAAAATGGTTCTGTCTTATGCTGCAACTCAGAGTGCATTGAATTCAATTCAAGACGAAAAGGTGCTGACATGCTGAACAGATGTCAAATGAGAGAGTGGAAATGAACGTTCCCCACTGACTTCAGAGAAACTTCGAGGTGACGTGGTCTAACTTAATGCAGGCTTTTTGGAGAGTAAATTTTAAGTGGATCCTTGAGGTTTGTACATGCTTCTGCACAGCTAAAAAGGAGGGAGCTTTGCAACAAATACCATGTGTACTGGCTGGAGTACTCAGGCCTGGGTGACGTCTGGACCTCAAACACCAAGTAAGTCACAGCAGGCTTTCACATTTGGAGCAGTGTTGGGGACAAGGAAGCCAATCCCAGATTCTGTAGACAAGCTGGAGGTGTTAAAACCAGGCAGGTGCTCCAGGGTGCATTCTGTAGCCCCTGAGTACACCTGGTCCCCTGCTCCCTGGAGCCGGCTCTCTGCCCTGTGCTCATGCAGCACGCAGCCTCCAGCACGCGCTCTACTGTCAGGATCTGGGGGTCAGAGGTGGTGTGTTTTGGGACCTCTTCTTAGAGAGCCTCAGAAGCATCGACAGTGACTGCTCCAGAAGGAAGCTTGACCCCTCAGAGTGCTTCCCAGGCCCTGCAGCCGAGGCCTGGCTGCCCCTGCACATCACCCCCTCAATCCCTGCTGCTTCGCTCCCTCCATGGCCCCCGGGCATGTGCTGGCTCTCCTACCTCACCTCCTCCTTGCACTCATCTCCTTCACAGACCATAGCAGGCCTTCCTCTGTGAGGGCCAGCATTTTTGGAAAGCAGGCTGCATCTATCTTCTCTTTCCATCCCATGTTACTGTTGCAGAGAAGGCACACAACAGACGTGTTGTCGATTAAAAGCAACAACAGAAATGCACAAAAATGTGATCTTTCAGCAATATTGTTCAAATCTTATTCAAAGGATAAAATAAACATAATATTTTCCAGAATTTCCCACAAAATCTTAGAGTCCATCTAGTTTCCAGAAAGTTTTACTGTCACCAAGTCAATTCAGCCCACTTCCAGCTTCAGGTGGTCGTGTAGAAGGCTGTTGCCAGCACATAGCGTATGCTCCGTAGTTTATGCATGGAACAATAGACGTGCCTTTCCAGGATAAAAAACAATTAGTGGGGAAATACATTTGTTAAAACATCAACCTTATACCCAAGCTTTACTTAACGTCAGGTGCTGCTGTCGTGCACCCCACCACACACAGTTAACACTCGCAGCACCTGCAGGGTAGTGCTCATGCACGGAGAAGCTGATCTCTAGGGGTGCCATAGAAGAACACAGGCGGCCTGGCGCAGACTGGGAGAGAAGGGCACATCAGATATAAACCAGTTCCTACCCATGTGCTGATTCTGGCTCACTGGTTGTGACAAATGTAGCAGAGAGGTGTTCACAGCTGGGGACAGGCATGGGGCATTCAGGACACTGCTCTCTTGGCAACCTTTCTGTGCATCTAAAGCTCTTTTCAAATGAAACTCTTACTTAAATTGTGAAAGGGGACAAAAATGATAATTATTTATCCAATATGATTTATAGGAAAACGTCATTTATGACGTATGTGTATATGAGATGCAGAAAGGCCTAGAAGTATATGCACATATAAGTTTAATGGTACTTAATCTGAGAAGGGGAATATGCATTTCTATAATGTCTAAATAATTTATAATTTATGGTTGCATATATTTCTATGGCATCTCAATATTTTGCACATTTGCAGTGTGTAGTAATGTATTTCTTTCATTTTAGATTTATTTTTAGTCAATGAAAATAAAATAATAACAAATTTAAAGATATGAATTATATTTAAAATGTACAGAGAGAGGTAGCAGAAGAACTTCTCAGCAAGAACATGGTAAAGGTCAAAGCCTGTAAGGTGAGCTACCTGTGCTTTGGAGCATGCATAGATACAAAAGTTATCATTTGCTCTATCTACAAATTACTCATGTCCTAACAACAGAGAAACCCCTTCCCACAGGTCCCCTTTCCAGAGTCTTCAATGATCTGAGATGTTGCCATAAAAACCGGCATCTGAACGACAACCTTCTTGGCCATTCTCTTTGGGATCAGAGGTTCATGAATTATGCGTGTGCCTGAAGAGTCTTCACCTGCGGCAGGTGCAACACGGGCCGTTTCCCCAATATATTAAGAAAGCAGCCACAACACCAGTCATGGGTGTAAATGAGATGTCCTGTCAGCTTGTTTAACTGTTCATGTCGCCATGTGGGGTGAGGGTGCTGTGCATGGAAATCAGTGACTGTGGGGAACCCTGCAGTTGGCAACCCCCCAGGACATGGTTCTCAGTGTAAAGATGGACAGCCTGTTTCTTACACACTGCTTCCTGGCCATCCACCTTTCTGTGCTGCCATTCCACCTGAGTCCTGCCACATTCCACTTGATCAAACAGCTGGTGAGCACTGCAGAGAGTTTCTCTGAGAGATCACAGATGTCACAAAGGGGGACATAATTATCCACAACAAGGCCCCCTCTGGTTGCAATGGCAAGATATTCCAGCTTGATGTGCTTTGGGCTTCAGGCATCTGGGCCCCTTAAGTCCACTTGCTCCTGGTGTCCATGAGCACTTTGACCTGGCAAAGTCCTGAGAACATTGCCTTCGGGCAAATCAGGTATTACTTTTGGTGTCACGTGTTGACCATGCATGAAGATTAAGAAATTATCTTCAGAGCACATAAACTGTGGGTGGGAAACTAGAGATCCCCACCCTTTGCTTGGGTCTGAACTGAGCAGCCACATGCTTTCCTAGGGAAGCCTCTTGCTTCTCTGTGTCCTGCCTGCATTTCTCTGTGTCCTGCCTGCATTACCTAAATGTCCAGCAATAGGGCTTCCTGATTTCTAAGTTGTATTCCATCACTGCAATACTCAGTCTTTCCTTTGATCGTCTACTATGGAAACGTTCATCCCCTGGACTGTGAAGCACCTGGGGATGCACTGTGTTTAAAGGTTGCTTTCTGTTCTTCCTTTCGAATAGCAGTAGTGGGCGAGGCATAGGGCTCTTCTAAGGCTGCTTCTTATCTCCTGTCCTGCTTTTCTTCCCTCAGGACGGTGCCCACAGCACGTGTGCTGGGTAGATCGCACTCCCAGGTTGGGCAGCTTCTTCCCTCCACTCTCTCCCTTCCTCTCTCTTTACTCCACTTTGGGCTTTTTTCCTTCATGTCTGCTTGCCCAAGCCCGGATGCACTGGGTGACTTCCCAGCTACAACTGGGGTCTGTCCCTCCTGCTCCTGTTCATTCAGCTTCTCTCATGGGGAGAGAAGCACCGGCCTACCTGGCTTTTCTCAATGGAAAGTCAAAACCTCAATCACCTGAAAACACAGGAGCCAGGCCCTCCGTCTCTGCTGAGAGGGGATATCAGATTAAGATGACCAGTCGGTTTCCTTGCCTACATTACAAAGCAAAGTAAATCAAAGCAAAGGGAACCAAAGTGAGTTTTTAAGGAAGAATGTGGAAGATATCAGAATGGACTTCCTGGTGTTAGGACTAGGAAATCAACTGTCCTGGAAATGATCCTGAGGGTGAAATGTAGGTGATAATATTTGAGACAAACTTTTGAGGAGAAGCCGGAGGAAAGTTAGTATTATGAACCCCCAACAAAAATTGTGTGCAAATCCTAAGGGAAGAGAGCTCATTTTGTTTTCTTTTGACTGTGTCTCATGATGCAAAAGCCATTCCTTCTGCTTTGGCATGATCTTGAGATGCCGTATCAATAGCACTTCATCCTTTCCCACACAGGATCAGCCTCCACTGTCAAGGCAGGTTACTCTGGAGATAGAAGGCACTTTTTTAATATAAATCTTACCACTACATTGTCTTGCCTATACAAAGCTCAGGATACAGTTTGGAAAGCCCTAGAGAGTGTGCACATCCTGCAAGGACCTGGGCCTCTACTTCTAAATCCCTAGGCGTGTTTGAGCTCCTCTACTTCCCCTCATCCCCAGGCTGCTCTTGTCCCACCCCACTCCCCATTATCCTTGTCAAAATCCAGTGCTCTTGGCCAGGTGTGGTGGTGCACACCTGTAATCCCAGCGGTTCTGGAGGCTGAGGCTACAGGATCCAGAGTTCAAAACCAGCCTTAGGAACTTAGGGAGGCCCTCAGCAACTAAGTGAGATCCCTTCTCTAAATAAAATATTTTAAAAGGCTGGGGATGGGGAACAACTGTTGTTTAATAAAGAAAAAGGAGGGGGGACTGTGTAAAATGGTGGTTCTAATTGTAACTAAATATCACAAAAAATCAAGAAAAATAGCTGCTAGGTACATAAACAACTTCTGCTTGATGGAAAAAAAAAAAAAAAAAAGGCTGGGGATGTGGCTTCCTGAATAAGTGCCTCTGGGTCAATCCCCTATATCAAAAAAAAAAAAAAAGAAAAAAAAAAGAAAGGAAAAAGGAAAAAAAAAATCCTGTGGTCTTTAGTTTGGTGACTGGGGAGGACTCACTCTGACCATGTAGAACGTTAGTGGCCCTCATGACACATTCTGTTTCTCCCCTTGAGCTCAGCCCTATTTCCATGCTTCACTCCACTGAAGAACATAAGCGCCTTGTGGTTGAAAGTAAATGTTCCGGTTGACCCTAACAGGCTCTGTAGGTGATGGAGAGCCTGGGTTAGCAGTGTCCATCAAACGCCTGTTGACTTGTATTAGAATGCAAATGAGCCTGCTTGCCCAGAGCCCAGCTCCGTGGTGACTTCTATCAGCAGTTGTGATAACTTGGGGCACATTCCAACACTGGATTCTGAAAAGGAGACTTTCTTCCTTTTGCTTTCCCTCATTTTTACGTAAATTCCGTGTCTCTCAAGTACCTTAACCTTCACCCTTGTGAATTAGCATGCCACTTCCTGTACTCAAGGACAGCTGGCAGTGTTTGTTCCTTTCTGGTAGAATGTGTTTTTAGTGTTTTATGTCTCCTATTGAGCACTTTCATAAGGAAATCTTAACCTTATTGAATTTATCTTAAGACTTTTTGTTGTGCTTCTCTTTCAGGGTTTCTTTGCATGTGTTATGCAAATATGTGCCTGCAGTTCTGAAATGCTTTTCACATAGAGAAAAAAAATGTAAAGTTGACGAAAACAGAATGGAAAGGACACCAAGCAAATAATTTTCCACTTTTATATGTGTGTATATAAATATATATATGTATGTTTATTTATACATATACACAAGCATACTATGTTAACCACCAATGAATCCAACAGCAGGACTTCTCCACAGGGGTTGGTACATTTTCCATCAAATGCTACCATATGATTGGCTACAGAAATTTCCTGGGGAGCAGTGGCCACTGGTTCAGGGTCCTTCCTCCTAGGACAAATCCAGAAGCAAAATCCCTCTCCTGTAGTAAGGACACACTCTAGTTTTTGCTCCTACCTGTTTCTTTTCTTTTCTCACTAATTTGGGATTGTTTAGAGAAGATGAATGTCTTTCAGAAGGTAAAAAGGAATTAGTGAAGACTTCCTCCATCTGCCTGTCTCCTTTCTTCTTCCAAAAAGGATGTTCATGGGAGAATGTCCACAGCCCTCCTGGTTGGAAGGACCCCTGTTACCAAAGAAAGATCAAAGAGAAACAAACCGAAGTTTATTAGCCTGTGTTTCTTATATATACCTGGAGATACCCTGGGAAGGAGCAGTTCTCAAAGAGAGCTTTAAATTCTAATTTATAATTTAGAGAAGTGAGAACAGGAAAAGGACTTGCACAAAGGCAGCCGGTACCAGCTGAAGACCCTTAGTGAGCTCATCCTCACAGACTACTTCCCTCTGGCCCCAGGAGCACCCAGCATTGCCCTTAGTGTGGAAAAGTCTTCCTTGTTCCTGCCAGGAGGAAGAGGCAGGCACCGCTGGACTTTGTAGGCCTCTGTCCTGCTTTAGGCCAAGGGAAGGCAGAGAGCACCTGCTTCCTCTTCCTGGCCCTCACCTCCACAAGCCTTCCGATCTCAGGAAGGCATCTTCTGCTGTCCACAGAGGGCACACCTGATTGTCCTCCATTTTTCAATGGTCCCTCCCTCCTCACTGCAGGCCTTCAGCTGGATGCTGCCTCTTCTCTGCACTTGTACTTCTCTGCACTTCTCACCCTGCACTTGCTCTGCTCTCTAGTCTGTGGACTTAGGTCTGCTCTCTCACTGTGTGAGAATGCACAAAACCTCGGGGAAGTGAACCCAGCTCCTTGGCTGCCAAGCTTCCTTCATCTGTAATGGGGGGCACGGGCTGGGCACTCAGGAAAGTGACCCAGGAAGGCCGGGAGGGCAGGCAGGGCATGGAACCAGGAACACTTTAGCCCAGGAGTGACCCAGACAAGTAGGAAATCTAGTAAATGAGAATTTGCTGGAGAAGGAGATGGAAGGAGCTCCTAAGGCTGGTTTTTATCTACGTTCAGCAAGATGGCCAATGGAGTTTTTAAAGTTCACCTTACAGTCCCAATCACCAATCACCAGAAGAGAAAGACAAACTTCAGAGAGGACTTAATCCCCAGGAATGAAATGCAGCTATTGGAGTGGAATGATCCTGTGGGGCTTTTGAAATCTAAGTGTGATTTACCGGG
>JAJEJO010051942.1:0-59540 GCA_020662805.1 Glaucomys volans
AATCATGTGGTTCTTGACTTTAAGTCTGTTGATGTGGTGAATTACGTTTATTGATTTCCGGATGTTGAACCAACCTTGCATCCCCGGGATGAAACCCACTTGATCATGGTGCACTATCTCTTTAATATGCTTTTGTATGCGGTTCGCTAAAATTTTGCTAAGAATTTTTGCATCTATGTTCATTAGAGGTATGGGTCTGAAATTTTCTTTCTTTGATGTGTCCTTCTCTGGTTTTGGTATCAGGGTGATATTAGTTTCATAGAATGAGTTTGGAAGGGTTCCCTCCTCCTCTATTTCGTGAAATACTTTGAGGAGTATTGGAATGAGCTCATCTTTGAAGGTCTTGTAGAACTCGGCTGTGAATCCATCTGGTCCTGGACTTTTCTTTGTTGGTAGGCTTTTTATGACTTCCTCTATTTCATTGCTTGAAATTGATCTATTTAAGTTGTGTATGTCCTCCAGATTCAGTTTGGGTGGCTCATATGCCTCTAGGAACCTGTTGATGTCTTCCAGGTTTTCTATTTTGTTGGAGTATAAATTTTCAAAGTAGCTTCTTATTATGTTTTGTATTTCAATTGTGTCTGTTGTAATATTTCCATTCCCATCACAAATTTTAGTAATTTGGAGTTTCTCTCTCCTTCTTTTCGTTAGCGTGGCTAAGGGTTTATCAATTTTGTTTATTTTTTCAAAGAACCAACTTTTTGTTTTGTCAATTTTTTGAATTGTTTCTTTTGTTTCAATTTCGTTGATTTCGGCTCTGATTTTGATTATTTCCTGTCTTCTACTACTTTTGGTGATGATCTGTTCCTCTTTTTCTAGGGCTTTGAGCTGTAATGTGAGGTCATTGATTTGTTGACTTTTCATTCTTTTATTAAATGCACTCCCTGCAATGAACTTTCCTCTTAGCACTGCTTTCATAGTATCCCAGAGATTTCGATATGTTGTATCTTTGTTCTCATTGACCTCTAAGAATCTTTTAATTTCTCCCATAATGTCTTCTGTTATCCATGTATCATTCAATAGCATATTATTTAATCTCCAGGTCTTGGAGTAGTTTCTGTTTCTAACTTTATCATTGATATCTAATTTCATTCCATTATGATCTGATAGTATACAAGGTAGTATCTCTATGTTTTTGTATTTGCTAAGAGTAGCTTTGTGGCATAACATATGGTCTATTTTAGAGAAGGACCCATGAGCTGCTGAGAAGAAAGTGCATTTGCTTTTTGATGGATGGAATACTCTATATATGTCTGTTAAGTCCAAATTAGCGATTATGTCATTGAGTCCTATGGTTTCTTTGTTCAATTTTTGCTTGGAGGATCTGTCCAACGGTGAAAGAGGAGTTTAAAGTCTCCAAGTATTATTGTGTTTTGGTCTATTTGATTCCTGAAATTGAGAAGGATCTGATTGACGTACATGGATGCACCATTGTTTGGTGCATAAATATTTATGATTGTTATGTCTTGCTGATTTATGCTTCCTTTAAGCAGTATGAAATGTCCTTCTTTATCCCTTCTGACTTACTTTGGCTTGAAGTCTGCTTTATCTGAAATGAGAATGGAAACCCCAACTTTTTCACTCAGTCCATGTGCATGGTATGTTTTTTCCCAACCTTTCACCTTTAGTCTGCGGGCATGTTTTTCTATAAGATGAGTCTCTTGAAGGCAGCATATTGTTGGGTCTTTCTTTTTAATCCAGTCTGCCAGTCTATGTCTTTTGATTGATGAGTTTAGGCTGTTTACATTCAGGGTTATTATTGAGATATGACTTGTATTCCCCGTCATTTTAGCTTTTTTGGGGTTTTTAGCTTAACCTTGCTTCTCCTTTGATTGACTCTTTCTTTAGGGTAGTTCCTCCCCATGGTGACCAAGACTGTTATTTTTCATTTCTTCCTCCTCGAATATTTTGTTGAGAATGTTCTGTTGGGCAGGCTTTCTCTTTGTGAATTCTTTAAGCTTTTGTTTATCATGGAAGGATTTTATTTCGTCATCAAATCTGAAGGTAAGTTTTGCTGGGTATAAGATTCTTGGTTGGCATCCATTTTCTTTCAGAGCTTGAAATATGTTGTTCCAGGCCCTTCTTGCTTTTAGGGTCTGTGCTGAGAAATCTGCTGATATCCGTATTGGTTTCCCCCTGTAGGTAATCTGCTGCTTTTCTCTTGCAGCCTTTAAAATTCTATCTTTGTTTTGTATGTTAGGTATTTTCATTATAATGTGCCTTGGTGTGGATCTGTTGAAATTCTGTGCATTTGGTGTCCTGTAGGCCTCTTGTAATTGATTTTCCATCTCATTCATCATATTTGGGAAATTTTCTGATATTATTTCATTGAACAGATTGTTCATACCCTTGGTTTGTATCTCTGTGCCTTCCTCAATCCCAATAACTCTTAAATTTGGTCTTTTCATGATGTCCCATATTTCTTGGAGGTTTCGTTCATGATTCCTAACCATCTTCTCTGTTTGTTCGACTTTGTTTTCAAGATTAAATATTTTGTCTTCATTGTCTGAGGTTCTGTCTTCCAAGTGATCTATTCTGTTAATTATGCTTTCTATTGAGTTTTTAACTTGGTTGATTGTTTCCTTCATTTCCTTGTTTCCTTCAAGGATTTCTGTTTGTTTTTTTCTCAGAACTTCTATCTCTTTATTGAAATGATTTTTTGCTTCCTGCAATTGCTCTATTAGCTGATTATTCATAGCCCGAATCTGCTCTCTCATCACAACATTCTCTTCTCGGATCATTTTAATTATGAACATTCTGAACTCCCTTTCTGCCATTCCTTCTACCATGCTGTCTTTGGGATCTCTTGATGTATCATCTAGGTTTGTTTGGGACACTTTCTTCCCGTGTTTTCTCATGCTGCTCATGTATCTTCCCCTCTAGTAGTGCAAATCAGAGGGATTGCAATTTCCCTGTAAAGACTTAGGGCGTCCCTGCAGATTTCCAGTAACTCACCAGATGTTTGAGAGGTGCTTGATCAAGTGGTGACCCAAGATAGCTGCTGTCTCACAACCTCCAGGTTGGGAATGATCAATGCTTTTGGGCAGAGGCAACCAGGAGACGCAGCACCATGGCCCTGGAGCTGCAGCACCGTGTCCCCGCGGGAAGGGGTGGGCTTAGGTCTGAGGGCTCAGACAGCTGAAGATGGCGTCTCTCCACCAGGGAAGCTGCAGAATGGCGCCGACGGGCCCAAATTCCCCGCTGGAGCCGGCAAGCAGCTCCGCTCCCAGCCAAATCTCACCTGGAGCCCAGCCTTTTATTTTTATTTTCTTAGCTGGCCAGCGACAAACACCCATACACCTAAAAGTGGTGTGCCAGGGGATCATTGTTATTGAATTTTAATAGTTCTTTAAATGTTTTATTTTATTTTATTATTAACTTTGGTATCAAAGGTTGAACCTGGGTGCGTTCAACCACTGAGCCCATTTTTAATTTTTAATTTTGAGACAGGGTCTCACTAAGTTGCTTAGGGCCTCGCTAAATTGCTGAGACTGGCTTTGAACTTGAGATCCCCATGAGTCACTGGTATTACAGGTGTGTGCTACCATGCCTGGCTATATATTTTATTTATTTATTCATTCATTTGTTAATTTATTAATTTTGGTATGAAGGACTGATTCCAGGGGTATTCAACCACTGAGACACATCTGCAGGTCTTTTTATTTTAGTGAGACAGAGTCTCACTAATTTGCTTAGGGCCTTACTAAGTTGCTGAGGTTGATCTTGAACCTGCAATTCTCCTGCCTCAGCCTCCTAAGGTGCTGGGATTATAGATATGTGACACCATGCCTAGCTCTATATATTTTAGGTACAAATCCTTCAGATAAATGATTTTTAAATATTTTCCCCTTCTGTGGGTTGTCTTTTCATGTTCCTGATGATATTCTTTTAAGCACAATTTTTGTTGTTGTTGATGAAATCCAGTTTCTCTCTCTTTTCTTTTGTTTATTGTGCTTTTGGTGTCCTACGAATCCATTGCCAAAACCAATATGATGAAGATTTACCCCAATGTTTTCATCTTTTTCTTTCTTCCTCCTCCTCTTCTTCCTCCTGCTTTTTTAGTACTCAGGATTGAACCCAAGGTTCTACTACTGAGTTCTTCCCAACTCTATGACTCAGCTACATCCCCAACCCTTTTTATTTTGTATTTTGAAATGGGATCTCACTAAATTGCTCAGCTGCACTGGAACTTGTGATCCTCCTCCTCCTTGTGAGTAGCTGGGATTATAAGCATGTGTCACCACACCCAGTTTCTTTCTTTTTTCTTATTTATTTATTTAGGTGGTACTAAGGATTGGAATCTGGGACTTTGCTAGGCAAATGCTCTACCACTGAGCCTCAGCCCCAGCCCCAGCCCATTTTAATCTCTTCTAATCTTGAATGCCTTTTTGACTTTCATAGTACTGATACCTTTAAAGAGTTAAGGTTAGTTATTTTGAAGAATGTTTCTCAATTTGTATTTGCATGATTGTTTTTCTTGATTAGATTCAAATTAAATATTGTTGGTAGGAGAACTATGTAAGTTAATGCAGTAGTTTGATTAATTAAAGCTAACACTAAAACTCAAAGAAGCAAAGTCCAGTTTTGTAAGAGAGTACATAATTTAGCATTTGATTGTTTTGACTAATCTGCTGCAGTTTTTCTGCCTTGGCCTTCTGAGTCGCTGGGATTTACAGGCATGTGACACCACGTCCAGCCTCTTCTAAGAGTTTTATAGTTTTAACTCTTCAATTCAGTTCTTTGATCCATTTTGAGTTGTTTTTTGTATATGGCATGAGGAAAGAGTCCAGCTGCATTATTGTGCACGTGATTGATGATTGTCCTTGCAACAGAGAGCAGAGAGGATGAGAACTGCTGGTCTCTGCCCTTCCCAGGGAGATGCCATAGCCTTTGACTGGAAGCTGGGAGCAGAAGTATCCTGTGTTCCAGCTGGAGTGGAGTTCTATCATGCCGAGCTGGTGGGCTGGGGTACAGAAATGAGTGTGGCTCAAATACTGCAGACACTGTTCTTACTGAGATTTCCCAGATTTTCTTGAATACTTGCTGTATGCCCTTAGGGCAATTTCAAGGGAACATACATTAACATAGATAATTATATATATATATGTATATTTTTTAAAGTTATAGTTGTTCCACTCCAGAGAGGGTCTGGTGGGTTTGCAGAGCTCCTCACACCACCATTCCAGAAATTGTTAACAATTCATCCCTTTTTACCAAGTATATTCTGTTGTGTGTTATTGCCATTTGTGTATTTATTCACCCATTAATGGACATTTGAGTTATTTCCCCATCTGGGGCCACTACAAATAAAGTTGCTCAGAACATTTGTGTACAAGTATTTGTCCAGACCTATGCTCTGATTTATCTTGAGTAAAGACCTAGAAGTGGAATGGCTGAGTTATATGGGAGGGTTAGGAAGCACCTCCTAAACTGTTTTTCAAAGTGGTTGTACCACTTTACACTCACTCTAGCAGCATATGTGATTTCTATTGCTCTGTATCCTCACCAAAACTTGATATGGTGAGCCTTTTTAATTTTAGCCACCCTTATATATGGGCAGTGGTATTGCACTGAGGTTTTAATTTTCATTTCCCTAATAGCTACTGATGTGCTTTTCATATGCCCATTTTCTATCCATATATCTTCTTGGGGAAATAACTGTTTAACTCTTTTGCTCACTTTTTTATTGAGTGCTTTGTTTTCTTATTATTGAATTTTGAGAATTTTTTTTTTGGAGGGGGGGATACAAATCCTTTTATAGGTAAGTGAACTGCAATAGTTTCTCCCAGTTGATGGCTTGTCTTTCCATTCTAACCATGTCTTTCAAAGGGCACCATTTGCTAAGTTTGATGAGGTCAAATTTATCAATGTCTTTCATTTATAGATCATGTTTCTGATATTTCATCTATGAAATCTTTACCTAACTCCAAGTCACAAAAATTTTATTTCCTTTTTTTTGGTGGAGGGTGGGGTATTGGAGGTTGAACTCAGGGGCACTTGACCACTGAGTCACATCCCCAGCCCTTTTTCATATTTTAGTTAGTCAGGGTCTCTCCCTTTTTTTTTTTTTTTTTTTTTTTTTTAAATCTGTTTACTCCTTTCCTCCCTTTCTTTGTACTGGGGATTAAAACTATGGGTGCTCTACACTGTGCTACAATCCTAGCACCCCCACTTTGTTTTGAGGTGGGGTCTTGCTAACTTGTGGAGGTTGGCCTGAGATGCTCCTGCCTTGGCCTTCTGAGTCACTGGGATTACAGCCATGGGCTACTGCACCCAGCACCAAAATTTTATTTCTTTGTTTGATGTTCCCGCTTTCCAATTTGGTTTGCTTTGTATGCATGATTTTATATCTTGCTTCCCTCCAAAAGAAAAATTCTCTAAAAATTTCAAATCTATGGAAAAGCTGACTGCACCAGAACACCACGTGCCCTTTGCCTTCATACATCAAATGTTAACATTTTGCCATATTTGTTTCATTTCCTTGGAAACTTTTTCCTAAGACACATTTGACAGTAAATTGTAGGATTTTGTAACACTGGTTTTTTGCAAGGTCTAAGCAAGCTGTCCTAGAAATGTTCTTTAAAAAGTAGTAACAAAACCAGGCACAGTGGCACAAACCTATAATCCCAGAGTGAGGGAGGAGGATGACAGGTTTGAGGCCAGCCTTGCAATTTAGCGAGACCCTGTCTCAAAATAAAAAATTAAAAAGGGCTGGGGATGCAGTTCAGCTCTAAAGTGCTTGCCTAGCCTGTGTGAGGTACTGGGTTCCATCTCTAGTACTACAAAACAAAAACGAAAACAAACAAAAGAAAACAAAGCAAACAAACAAACAACAACAACAAAACTATTCCCTCCCCCTGTTCCAAACCCCATGACCCCAGAGAGCCACTTGCCTGAGAGGTGGAGAGGGAAAAAACACAGGGTTCAGATGCCACCTAGAATTTAAAATGTGAGTCCCCGATTCCCACAAATCCCAGTCCAGGGGCCACTTCCTCTGCTGGGAAGCTAAGGCCAAGGTCTTGCTAGGTGACCTTGAGGCAGCTGGGCCTTCTCTGGGTTTAGCTGTTAGAGAAGATAATGTGGCTGCTTGGCTTTTCTCCCAGAGACCCTTGGTATCTTTATGATGGTGACTTCTCTGTTGTGAATGGGCTGGGTGCCCCTCCTTCTGACACCCCACCCTGACCCCAGCTGCTTTGACCTGGAATGTCAGGCACTTCTCTTCCAGCCTTCCTTCCTTCAAAGTCTGGCAAGTGTCCCTCCACCTCAAATCTCCCTTAGAGTTGGGCTTGCCTTCCAGTGTTGGAGGCTGCTTCACTCCTATCGCACTGAAGTCTCACAGCACCCAGGGAGGTCAACAGCGCCATTTCACAGATAAGGACTCATCCTTAGTGCACTGGGCAAAGTCAGAGCGGTTCAGACTCCTGTCTCCACCTATGACAGAGACATCGGAGCCCTTGCCTGCGACTCTAGTGGCCTGTGTGCATAGAGGTCAGGGCTGTATGTGCTGTATCTGCGATCTGTATGCCCCCCAAACCCCATCTCCGTGAGTCTAAATCCTCCTCTTACATCAGAATCCAGTCTGCTGTGGGGCTGCCTCCTCTAGGAAGCCACCCCGACTTCCACTGAAAGGGACTGCTTTTTTTCTGGATTCCCCCATGTCCTGGAGTCAGTAGCTGGACTCCTTTGCCCACACCCCACTCCAAGTGCCTAGACCATGGTCCTGGGCACTGGCCCTTAATCAGCTTCACGCATTACATTTGTAGTGTTTTGTGTTAATTTATTTATACTGTTTTTCTATTAACTTTTTTGTTTTTCTTTTTATCTTCATGATATATTTTTTTTTTATTCACGTGTGTCCACACTTGTCAAAAATTTAAAGGGTGGGGTGGTAGCTCAGTGGTAGAGCACTTGCTTGGTGAGTGTGAGGCACTGGGTTTGGTCCCCAGCACCACATAAAAATGAACAAAGGTATTGTTTATCAACAAACTAAAAACCAAAAAGTCATTAAAATTGCCACATATAACCACATTAACATTTTGATGGATTATTTTTGATTCTGGTTTCTACTTAAAAAATCTAAATGGGACTCAGTGGCACCATGTGTGAGGCACTGAGTTCAATCTTAGAACCACATAAAAATAAACAAAATAAAGGCATGCTCTCCATCTATAACTACAAAAAGTTTTTTTTTTTAATCTAACATTGTAGTTGGATATGGTGGCACAAGCCTGTAATCCCAGGGACTTGAAAGACTGAGGAAGAAAGATCACACGTTGGAGGACAGACTCAGCAACTTAGTAAGGCCCTAAGCAACCTAGCAAGACCCTGTCTCAAAATAAAAAGTAAAAAGGGCTAGAGATGTAGGTCAGTGGTAAAGTGCCCACTGACCCAATTCAATCCCCAATACGAAAAACCCAAAATCTAACATTATACCAACATCATTAAAAATTACATGGGACACACACACCAAGATGGCTAGAATCAAAAGGACAGATAATAACAAAAATGGCACAATGGAACCTTCATACTCTGCTGGTGGGGATGTAAAATGAAGCAGCCCCTTTCTGAAACAGCTTGGAAGTTCCTCAGGTAGTCAAGCACAGAGTTACCAACAGATCCAGAAGTTTCACTGCTAGGTGTATATTCAAGAGAAATGAAAAAGAACCTCCACATAAAAACTTGTGCATGAGCAGGGCATGGTGGCACCTGTAATCCCAGCAGCTCAGAAGGCTGCGGGCAGGAGGATTTCAAGTTCAAGGCCAGCCTCAGTAACTTAGTGAGGCCCTAAGCAACTCAACAAGACCCTGTCTCTAAATAAAATATTAGAAAGTACTGCGGATGTGACTCAGTGGTTAAGTGCCCCTGGGTTTAATCCATGGTATAGGGAAAAAAAAACCTTGTACATGAAGCTGGACACAGTGGTGCATGCCTGTAATCCCAGCTAGCTACTTGGGAGTCTCAGGCAGGGGAATTGAAAGTTCAAGGTCAGCTTGGGCAACTTAAGTGAAACCCTGTCTCAAAAGAAAAACTAATATAAAAAGGACTGGGCGTGTAGCTCAGAGGTAGAGTGCTGGCCTAGCATGTGTGAGGCTTTGGTTCAATCCTGGGAATTGAAAAAAAAGTAAAACATGAACAGTCATAGGATCGTTATTCAACCCAAGTGTCCATCAACTAATGTATGAATAAATAAAATGTACATACAATAGGATGTTATTCAGTCACAGAAAGGAATGAAGTACTGGCACAGACAACAACATAGATGAGCCTTGAAAATATTATGCTAAGAGGAAAAAAGCCACACGCAGAAGATCTTATGCCATACAATTCTATTTATATGAAATATCCAGAATAGACAAATCCAGAGAGACAGAAAATGGATATATGGGTTGGGGGTGAGGTTTGGGGATGAATGGGGATGACTGACAATGGTGTAGACTTTTGTTGGGGATGATGAAAATGCTATAAAATTGATTGTGGTGACTTGCAAAATATGGGAAATATAATAAAAACCATTGAGTTTAAAGTACACTTTAAATGAGTGAATTATATGGTATGTGAATTATGTATCAATAAAGCTGCTATAATTAAGAACGAAAAACTCCCTGGCAGCATTTTTAATGTCCCTAGGCATTATTCCCTCATACAGCTGCATCATAATTTATTTAGACTTCTATTGTGGGACTTTTATGTTTTCTATGAGTTCCTCTGTTTCAAAACATTTCGAACATACACAAGAATGATTTGAACACTATAATGAACCCCTATGCCCATCACCTGCTCCAACAATTATCAACGCAATTTTTGCTTTTACAAACATTAATTTAAAGATCATTCTTCTGCATACCTCTTTGTCCACACCCCAGTTTCCTTCTATTTATATTGAATTCCATTCCATTTGAATTGGTTCAAACCATTTCCTCAAATCTTCACAATGCTTTCCCAGCATGCCCTAGGGGTGTGATGGATCGGAACTCCCCTTACTGTTGAGGAGCTCCGAGTCTGGTGGGGAGGTAGATATCCCACTGGAATGACCAGCGGGTCAGAGGCTGTGTAACTGCAGAGAAAGGGAACCTCATGGAGGTATCGCCCCAGCCTGGCTGCCCAGTCTCCGCCCTAGCCCTGCCTTTCTCCCATGCTGCCACACAGGGGCGCCAGAGCCAGCCTTTCACAGTCTTCGGGAGCTCTCCTCAACAGCAGGGAGTTGGTGGCTGGACGGGGTTCTGGCCCTTCTCTGGGTGCCCCTGACCTGATGATAGCCTGCTCTTGATCTAACGTGGAAAATGAAGGAGATGGATTCACCAAAGCACCAATCCAGTTGCCCACCATGAGCCAGCTCTCATCAGCACAGTACTTTGGGCTCCACTACCCAGCATCTTTTTCTGGAGGGTCCAGGAGATCCGTCCAGGTGCCCCTCCACTCTGTGTCCCAGGAGAGATGAAGGCCCACCCAGGCACTTCCCCCCTTTTTACAGAGGCCTACAAGGGCAGCTCATTACTTCCTAGAAGCGACTCAGGTAGAAAATTTTCAGTCAACACTTGGCTAAGGTTAAGGATAGGTAAGGAGTCTGCCCAGTGATGGCTCACGGCCACCCACTTTGGGGGCCAACCAGGTGAAAGCAACCTCAGGGAGACCCCAGGTCTAGTAACAAGGTCATGATTGTGGGCAGAGGAAGAACAAATGAATCACCAGGCACTTCTGAAGGCCCAGTCTGAAATCTGGCCAGCCTAGAGATTTGGTCCCTGGGGGCAAGGCCTGGAGAACCAAGAGGGCTGATGTGTCCAGCATAGCTGAGGGCTGAGTCAGGGTGTCTGCTTTCCTGAAAGAGCATCTCCCGAATTGGGGTGTCTCCTGCCTCACAGCCTCTTCTATCTGCTAAGACAGGGGGCTGGGGCCAGGCTCTGAGCTCTGTTTAGAGGGCAGCTCCTCCCTGCTGCGCTGTCTCAGTTGTGACCCCAGCACTACTCTGGGCCTTGTCCTTGCTTGTCACTGGCCCTGCCCAGTTTGCCTCCTCTTAGCCCAGTGAACTGGCTGTAGTTTCCAGGGCACAAGACACTCCCTAGATGGCAAGTCAGTTAATTCACACAGGGAAGGAAGGGTCATCCCCCCCAAGCACCTACTGTGTGCCAGAAAGGCCCAGGCAGGGCACTTTGCATTGTTCTCTTTCTTTCTTTCAAGACTCAGGCCCAGGTCTGTCTGATTTCTGTTTTCTCTTTCTACCTGTGTCTCCTTCTATTTTCTCACCCATGGAGAGCTCCCATTCTGAATCATCATGTGTGACTCTTATCTATTCCATCCATGCTGCTGCTTTCCTTCTGCATCACTGGTGTCTACCAAATTGCATGGATGCTCACAACTCACATGTACCAAGGTACAGGCACTGATAGACATGGGTGCAAATGTATATCTCTGCCATGACTGTAGCCTATCAGCTGTGTGACCTTGAACAAGTCACTTAACCTCTCTGAGCTTCAATTTTCTCACCTCATTGGAACTGTCAAAAGAATAAATAAGATAACATGTGTAACACTCTTCATTCCTTGCCTGGGCATAGTGCTCAATAAAGGTTAGTTAATTTTTGTTTATTCATTTAATCCTTACTCTGTTTGTTTCTTGGGTCAATCTCAGCACTTTCAATGGATCTTTTTCTTTTTTTAAGGACTAGGTATCTTTCAGTTTTAGTGACGTTTATTATTATTGTACACATGCATCTTAGCACACTTTCTGTACATTTAACAAACCACATGCAGTATATTCAGAAGCATGAGGCTGGCATTCACACCTACAAACATCTCGTTTGTGCTTGTGTCTGGTCCAGGCCAGGAAGCGAGTTTACTACTCACAGTGTGTCTGCAGAACATTCTGGGCTCTTGTTAGAATCTTTTTTCTTTTCTTTCCTTTTTTTGGTGGTGTTAAGAATTGAACTCAGGACCTTGCACATGATGGGCAAGTGCTCTGAGATACATCCCTAGCTCATTTGTTAGAATCTTGAAGAAACCCACACCAGACCCCAGACCTTCTGAATCAGAATCTGTATTTTAACCAGATCCTCAGAACATCCAGGCAGAGAAGTGGGAAGGGGGCAGAGCTGCCATCCCTAGGTGGCTAGGAGGGAGCTGGCTTAGATCCTGTTCTGGTGTCTCCAACCTGCTCCTATACCAGGCTGATGCACCTCCCAGCTCCTCCTCCAGTCTCAGGAGTTGGTGCTAAGGTGTGAGGTTATCCTACTCCACCTTGGGAGGACAGGCTGGTCCCCTCAACCCTGTCCTAGGAGGACATAAACAGCAAGGTCTCTCTCTGGTCCTTCCCAGGGTTCTGAAGAGCTGGAGCTACCTGAGGGCCCAAACAACTGGCAGGGGTACCTCTTACCCTTCAGTGGTCCCTCTGAAATGTGTTTGCACAAGTTGGTGACTCTCCCCACACGGCATCATGGCAGGTTACCGCCAGAACTCTGGCTGACCTCTCCCATCTTGAGTGGGGTGTGGGCTAAGTCCCGTGGGGCTGTGAGAGCCTGAATCCTGGGCCAGATCCTTGCTCCCTTAGCCTTGGGGCTAATTTTAGTGCTGCCTTGCCTCGACCTGGGTCAGTTCCCAGCCACTCAATGCTGAGGTCAATTGGGGTCTCACAGGAGTGGGCCAGGCCTGCCCCAGCTTTGGCTGCTAGAGATGAAACTAGAATCCTTGTCCCCTGCCCACCCTCCCTGCCTGGAGAGTCCTACCTCAGTGCTGACCACTGCACTGGAATGGGAACTGGTCCTGCTCCTAGCCTGAAATACTCTCTGAAGACAAACTCAATTGCACCCGAGAGGCACAAAGACCAGAAAGCTTAGGGCAGAAAGAGCCTTGGAAATCCTTTCAGTTCAGCACCTCACCTGCAGAAGGGAACGATCAGAGTCCAAGATGTTGGCCCAGGGTCACACAGTGAATGATGGCAGAGCTGGTACTGGAACCTGGGCCTGGTGTCTAGCTGGGCTCTATGCAATGTGCCCTATGGGTGGCAGTATAGAAGAGCTGGCATCTAAAACAGCCCAGGAGGGCAAACTCAGGCTTTGATGGCTGTCTGCCTGGAGGGGCAGAGAAGGGAGACTCCTTCTCAGGTCTCTCCCAGAGGCCAACCCAATGTTGGCCTTGCTGTGCCCTGCCCAGGGTCAGGAGCAGACACACCTGGGATAGTTGACAGGGAGGATTTTAGTCTCTGTGGACAAAGAGATGGAGGCTTGCTCTGTCACCCATATTTGAGTCCCTGGTTTCCTCCCTTATGAAACAGATGTAATGACACATGCTCACAGACTGGATGGAAGGGATGGAGGAGATGAGAGCAGACTGGAAGCCTGCTGGGAACTCAGGATGCTGTGCCCACACAGGTGGATATACTGCCACCTGGCTGGGCCCAAGTTCCCTTCCATGGAGAACCTAGAACCCCAGCAGATCCCATAGTCTTTATCCACTCTGCTGCTCCCCAGTGATATATATATATATATATATATATATATATATATATATATATATACATTTTTTTATAATTGTAGGTGGACACAATACCTTTATTTTATTTTTATGTGGTGCTGAGGGTAGAACCTAGGGTCATATGCATGCCAGGCAAGCGCTCTACCACTGAGCCACAACCCCAGCCCCAAGGAGGAAAGATTTTAAAGCCAACCTGAGCAGGGGTCGGGGAAGCTATGGTTGGGTTGTTCTTCCCCTCCTCCAGCCTTTGCTCTCACTGTCCCTGACCCCTGTCAGGCCCTTCTCACTGTCTTCTTTTTCCAAATCCTCCCCAACTCTCCATCCCTCATCCTGCCAATTCCAGGTGTCTTCTGAGCTACCTCACCTGGGAGGATGGAGCTGGGTAGAGCGGTGAGCACCAGGCAGTGAACGTCATTTGATTTTCCAGAGCTTCCCCTCTGTCCCTGTTTTTGTCTCGGTCTCTCTGTTTTGATCTCTCTTTGCAGTACTGGCGATTGAATTCAGGGCCTCACACATGCTAGGTAAGTGTTCTACCACTGAGCTACATCCCCCAGTCCTTTAAAAAAATTTATTTTGACCAGATATTAGGGAGACTGAGGCAGGAGGATCACAGGTTCAAGGTCAGCATGTCAACTTAGTAAGACCCTGTCTCAAAATAAAAAAAGGTTGTAGAGTGTCCCTGGGTTCAATCTGCAGTATCAGAAAAACAAAAGTCATTTTGAGGCAGGGTCTCACCAAGTTTCTGAGGCTGGCCTTGAAATTTCAATTCTTTCTACCTCAGCCTCTCTCAGTCTCCCAAGTAGCTGGGCCACAGGGCCCAGCCAGAGTTCCCTCTTTTCCCATAACCAGGAACTCCTGAAGGCAGGGTTTGGTCCGGTGCTCTGGGGGCAGCCCTTGGAAATTTGAGCTTAGAAAACCCTAGATTTGAACCACCAACCCCACATTTATTGGTGTTACCCTGAGCCAGGTGGCCTCCCTCCATATCAGGTGCCCCATCCTAACTCACATGGGTCAAGCTGGGCATGGTGGCACATGTCTGTAATCCCAGCATCTTGGGAGGCTGAAGCAGGAGGATTGCAAAAAAGGCCAGCCTCAGCAATTTAGCAAGGCTCTAAGAAGCTTAGCAAGTAATCCTGTCTTAAAATAAAAAAATAGAAAAGACTGGTGATGTGGCTTAGTGTTAAAGTGCCCCTGGTTTCAATCCCTGGTACCAATAACCAAAAACTAAAACTAACTCATACTGGCCTTTGAGGTCCCTTGTGGAATTCTGTCCATCCTGCAATCCTCATGGTGCCCTAGCCTGTGTGTGCAAGTGGAACCATAGATGAGTGTGTGTGTGCACATGCAGGGCTCCCCACATGGGTGTCACTCAATAAATATTTTAAGCGCACACCTTAAATCTTTTTGGAATAAGCCATGAGTACATGATTAAATAATTTTGACTAACACTCAAAACACACACAGGGACCCTGCAAAGCCTTGTTTGTTCACTAGACAACAATATGATTCCCAGAGTGAATTCTCTAGATGATTAGAGATGGGGAATTCTGAAGATTGGCCAGAAGAGAGGCATTATAGGTATAGGTCTGTGTTGGGGGGCTGCCTTGAACCAATGTGGGAGCTGAACAGAGCTCAGCCACCAGCAGAAGGGTAGTGTGAGGTGAAATGATAAGGCTGGCAGGGTCCGTGATCATGAAGACCCTCGAATGCCATGTCAAGGAGTTATAGACTTGATCCTGAGGGCAATGGGGAGCCATGGAAGGGTTTAGCAGGAGAGAGATGAGGTTGCATTTGCTGTCAGGATCCCTCCCTGGCTGCTGCATGAATTATAGATTGAAGGCAAAGGGAGCGGGGTCAAGGAGCCCTGTGCTTCAGAGGTTCAGGTGGAGAAGATGAAGTACGAATGTAGGCGGGATGTGGAAAGTGAGCAGGACACAGTCCCCAGGATTTCAGAGGAAGGGTCCAGGATTAGTCAAGGACTGGATGGAGACAGGGTGGAAATGAGAGAAAGCTGGGTGATTCCTGACCCAGGTAATCAGCAGGCTGGAAGTGCCCTTGCTGAGGGCGACAGAAGAGCAGGTCCAGAGAAGATGAAGATTTGGGCTCTGGACACACCTGGGAGAAGGATCCAGAAGGAGATAGCTGAACTGGTTAGGGACTGGAGCCAAGCAAGTCAGGACAGATTTGCTCTAAATAACATTCTTGGATGACTTTATAGTGTCCCAAGTACCCTGAGTACAGTCCCTTAGGCCCTGACCACCTATGATCCCCAAGACAGAGAGGACCTGAACTTGGGTCCCAGAGAGGGGCAGGGATTAGAATTAGAAAAGGATCTGGCAGGAGTGGCTACACAGAGGTCTGGGGATGGACAGGGGTCAGGAAGAAGTCACACCGGGCTAAACTGGTAGTCCTGAGAGGCCAGGAGATTCACAGCCGCCATCGTACAGACAGAGCTAGTCTTGAGGCGGATGCGGGAAGCGTGTCTGAGCTGAGGGGACTAGACATCATGTAAGCGGCCCGCACAAGGTGAGGCAGTAAGGGCGATCTCCGTCAGTAAGTGCTTCTCAAGCATCTCCTCGTGCCAGGCATTATTCTGGGATCCAGAGACAGGGATGAGGATTTATGTTGTACGGAGCAGTACACGAAGCCGAACCCAAAATGATGTCAAGGAGGGGAAAGTGAGATGAGACAGAGCAGGGACGGAGTTCGCCACCTCAGCAGGGAGCGAGAAATGGCATCTGAAAAAGAGCCCTGCAGGCCTGAATGGCTGGGTGATTCTGACCCAGCGTCTCCCCACCCCACCTCAGTTTCTCCATAGGGAGTCTGACTGGGTCTTCTCCGAGGTCCGTGCAGGCCCGGATCTTAAGGGAGCAGCTCCGCCCCGAGCCCCGCCCCGAGCCCCGCCCCGCCCTCTCAGAGCCCAGGAAAACAGAGGAGCCCTGGACCTTCTTTTGGCACAGTGCCAGACCCACCTTTGCAGGTGCAGGAGGTGACTCACCCGAGGATGTTAGGATCCGGGAAACAGCCCTGGGTGGGAGCGGGAACCTAGAGACTTCCCGCCTCGCCTCGCCCAAGAGTGATGGCTGGGTGGGCCCTGGCCCTTCTTAAGCAGCCCCCACTGAGAGTCCTTCTGCTCTCTGGGAGGCTCGTGATGCAGATTACTTATTAAGGGGTGCCAAGGACTTGCCAGTACCTGACCCTTCTGGGCCTCCGCCTCCAAGGGAGCAAGGAGGGAGGGATGGGGACTAGAAATCTTCAATGTTCCTTGCAGCTCTAAATTGCTATTCTGGTGAGTCCACTGCAGGAGGCCCACAACCTCAAACGTTTCCCTGGGGGCTCCAGGCAAGAGTGAGATGAGATTCTGAAGTGAGGAGCGGGGGAAGGGTTGCAAGGTTTAGTAAGTGAAAATACAGGATGCTCTGTTAAATTTGAATTTCAGATAAGCTATGAATAATTTTTTAGAAGAAGCATGTCCCAGACATTACTTATGCGAAGGAATTATTCAGTTTATTTAAAATTCAGATTTCACTTGGTGTCTTATATTCTAGGTGGGAAGGTGATTGGAGCTGAGGAAGGTCCTAGACTCTCAAACAGCATTCTTGCCACCTACCTTGCTGCCTCTTGGGTCCCATGGACTTATCCTGCTTTGTTGGAAGGTAGAGGAATGAGGGAGAGAGAACTTGGGGTTGGGGAAAACAGCTATGTAGACAAGCAGAGACCCCAAGACACCAGGAGACAGCACCTGAACTGCTCTGCGGGGCATCCAACTAACCTTGCCCTGCTCCTGACCGCCCTTCCAGCAGGGCACTGACTCACTCTACTCCACACCCACCCAAGCCCTGCCCCTCCCCTCCTATACAAACTCCAGCCACAGCCTACTCCAGGAGCCCCTCCTTGGCTCTTCTTTGATGTCCTGAATACCTCCTCTGAGTTCCCCCCATGCTGTCAATCCTGTTACAGAGCCATACAATTAACTGAGCCCGCCCCCTGCTGCACCAGGCTCTGGACACTCACAACTGGTTAGGACTGACCTGACCTGCCTTCATGGAATGCATAGTCAGTCCAGTGGGGAGACAGGCACACAATCACAAAATGGGGAAGTAGCCATCCTTTTACAGGGACTGACTGGCACACATGACAAGGTCTCACGCAGTGGGGCGTGTTCTGTTTATTTAGGCCCCAGCACAGAGCAGACTTCAGTGACTACTAGCTGAATAAATGAAAGTTGAGAGTGAACAGAGCAGGGAGGACTTTCCAGAAAGCTGTCCCCAAGAGGGACAGGCACTGAAGAAGAAGGGCCTTCCTGATGGAGAAGGACAGTGCAGAAGAAGGCCTGGAGTGTGCTATGAAAGACGAGGACAGAAGTGTGGCAGGTACAGAGGAGGATTCGAGGGAAAGGCTGAATTAGGCAGCTCTGGCTAGACGTGGGGAGGTTTGGCATCACGGTATACTATTGCTTATGGGAGTCTGGCCTACCCTGCAGATTCTGCGTTTCCAAAGGGCAGGGACTGGATCTTCCTCTCATCCCCACCAGCGCTGGGCTGAGAACTTGACACAGGGCTGAGAACTTGACACAGGAGACACACTTCCTTGACAGGAAGCTGGTGGACAGGAAGCAACACTATGGCTGCACCCGAGGTGCCAGGAGAACCAGTCACACCACATTGTTGTCACTTCTGCCTGGATGTTGCTCAGGGCAATTTTAGTAGGAAATCACAGACACTGCAATATTGGAAAAGGTGAGCGACTTTCTACTCTCTGTAGAAGTCCCTATGGCTGAGCATCTGTTTGCCCTGGTCCCTTCACCAGCCATGGTCTGGGATGGTGGAGGGACAGTGACAGGGCCATATCCACCTACCCTTCACTGAGTCCAGATAAGCCAGGTCCACTACAGACACCATGTCTAGCACCCAAATGAAAGAATAAACTGAGGCTTAGAGAGTTTAGTAAGAAGTGGCTAAGCCAGGATTTCAACACAATTTGTCCAATGTGGGAGTTCCTTCTGTTACACTGAGCTACCCCTATTTTTTTAAAGTAATCTCTGGGAAATTACTTATTTCCTGCACTTAGAAACTCAATCCAGCTTTATCTCATTTTATTTCTTGCCACTTCTGTTACAGATGGCAGGATTGTTACTTGTCTAAGAACCTCTGCAGTGGCCTTTGACCTAAAGCAGTAAACTGTGGAAGGAGGGAAGGAAGTAGGAAGGCAGGGATGAGGCCAGCTCCTTCTGGAGTTCACTGGCACTTTCCCCGGCCTCCCCACCCTTCCTGCAGCCCAACGCCCAGCTCTGAATCATGTGGCTCCTCAGAACTTTTGGGACAGCTGAGACGCACGCACGCACGCACGCACGCATAGCTTCCTCTGCACCCAGGCCCACCCCTCCCCCACTCGTCATCCGGGTCCTGGAAGTGCCTCCAGGTACTCAACAGGCCAAATCTGAGGCTACGGCAAGGCAAGATTCTGCCTGGGTTTGTGGTGCGCCCTATCTCCCTTGCTAGACTGTATCTCAGGATGGGGAGTGTCGTCCTCTCATTTGTGTGCTCAGTAAGCACCTACTGTGTGCCAGGCGCAGTGCTGGGCACCAGGATTCAATTAGGGAATGAGCACACCATGGTATAACTGTAGCTGCTCTGAGTCATACCAGTACATTGCCACACTGGGCTGGGTGAACCACCCGGAACTCCTCACAGCCCTTCAACTAAAGGACTAATGACTAGCACACCAGACGCCTCCAGGAACTCAGGCCACATCAGCTACATCTTAGATCTCCTGGACTCCCTGGGCTTCTCTGGGTGTATGCCTGGTGCAGGGCAGGTCCACTGGGATGGATATGGGGCATTTTATTTTTTATTTTTTAATTATTTATTTATTTTTTGTTGTACTGGTTTTTTTTTTCTCTACAACATTCTTTTCAAATTTTTTTAATTTATTTTTTTAAATTACTTTTACAGACTGCATTTTGATTCATTGTACACAAAGGGGGTACAACTTTTCATTTCTATGTTTGTACACAATGTAGATTCACACCATTCATGTGATCATACATACACATAGGGTAATACTGTCTGTCTCGATCTACTATCTTTCCTTCCCCCACCTCTCCCACCCCATTTTCTGCTACACCATCCAAAGTTCCTCCTTTCTTCTTTTGCCCCCTCCCCCACCCCCGCCTTATTTATCATCATTCACTTATCAGAGAAAACATTCAGCCTTTGGTTTTTTGGGGCTTGGCTTACTTCACTTAGCATGATATTCTCCAACACCATCCATTTACCAGCAAATGCTATAATTTTATTCTTCTTTATGACTAATATTCCATTGTGTATACATACCACAGTTTCTTTATCCATTCTTCGATTGAAGGGCATCTAGGTTGGTTCCACAATCTAGTTATTGTGAATTGAGCAGCTATGAACACTGATGTGGCTGCATCACTGTAGTATGCTGATTTAAAGTCCTTTGGGTATAAACTGAGGAGTGGGATAGATGGGTCAAATAGTAGGTCCATTCCAAGTGTTTTGAGGAATCTCCATACTGCTTTCCAGAGTGGCTGCACCAATTTGCAACTCCACCAGCAATGTATGAGTGTGCCTTTTTCCCCACGTCCACGCCAACACTTATTATTATTCTTGATAACAGTCATTCTAATTAGGGTGAGATGAAATCTTAGGGTAGTTTTGATTTGCATTTCTCTTATTACTAGAGATGTTGAACATTTTTTCACATACCTGTTGATTGTAGATCCTCTTCTGTGAAGTGTCAGCTCATTTCCTTAGCCCATTTATTGATTGGGTTATTTGTATTCTTGGTGTGAAGTTTTTTGAGTTCTTTATAGATTCTGGAGATTAGTGCTCTATCTGAAGTGTGTGTGGCAAAGATTTTCTCATGGGACATTTTATTGACCATTGGGTACAGACATGAATAAGACCTTGACAGCCACTCCCCCATAGTCTTCTTACCCATAACCTTCAGTGTCAAGTTTGTCACCTGTTCTTTATCGTCCATTGGTTCCAAGATCCAGCCAGTCCTTTCTCTTGTTTCTGACTTTCGTATCACAAATGGACCTGTGGCTTTGGTGGCAGGTGCCACTTCCCTGGAACCTAAAGATCTCTCATCAGCTCCATCCAAGAACCTTGACAGAAGCCTTAAGCCTGTTTAAATCTTGTCCTGGATACAGCCCAAGTTCATTCCCAGTTCTTAGCTCATGGGCACAGTTGAGATCTTCGGCATGCCTGGTGCCCAGCTCAGGTTCTCTGGTCTGCCCTCTTTGCAGAGGGCCTCCCACATCAGGATGGTCCCCTAGGGCTTGTCCTTGCAATGTTAACAATAGCAAAAACACAGCAACAAGAGCAGAGACAAATGTTTCTCAGAAGAAGGAAGGAAAAGCCAGGCACAGTGTCACATGCCTATAATCCCAGCAGCTCAGCAGCAGTTCAAAGCCAGCCTCAGCAAAAGTGAGGAGCTAGCCAACTCAGTGAAACCCTGTCTCTAAATAAAAATACAGAAAAGGACTCAGGATGTGGCTCAGTGGTTTGAGTGACCCTAAGTTTAATCCCCAGTACCCCTCCCCGAAAAAAAAAAAAAAAAAGGAAGAAGGAAGAAGAAGGAAGGAGGGGTTTACATTCCTGGACCAGGGCTGCCCAGTGCTGTATATTACAAGCATGAACTCAAGATGATTCAACTTAGGAGGCCTAGGCAGGAAGGAGGATGGCAAGTTCAAGGCCAGCCTGTATAATTTAGTGAGACCCTGTTTCAAAATAAAAAGGATTGAGGATGTAGCTCAGTGGTAGAAAACCCCTGAATTCAATCCCCAGTACTGAGAAAAAAAAAAAAAAGATTAGATTATGTATGGAAACAATTTATTTCAGTAGCTGTTATAAACTCAATAAATTACAACTAGCCAACTAGCATTAAGGCATTTTGATTTTTTCCCATAGTTTTTATTGGTGCATTATACTTGTACATAATGATGGGATTTGTTGTTACATACTCATACATGAATACAATATAATAATATAATTTGGCCAATATCATTCACCAACACTTCACCCCTCCATTAAAGGCATTGTGAAGAGACCAGAATTTATTCTGGTGCTCGATGGAATGGTAAAGGTGGTGATTCTTGATAATGATTATGGAGTTATCATTGATAACAGAAATGAGTGCTTTCCTTAACCAGGAAGTGATGACTCTGGGGATACTCACAGCAGGTGTTCCTCAACAGATTCCTTGGCCTCCACCTTATCTTTGCTACACTTAGGAGAGTCAAGAAGAGGAGGAGATAGGTCCTATGGGAAACATGGTTTGATAATGGAGACAAGATTCAGAAACACAGTAGAATTTTGAAATGAGACTGCCCCCTGCTTGATCTGGGAGCCAAGGGCTTGGGGAAGGGGGACCACAGCGTTTAGGGGTAAGAAAGCCAAGATGAGTGAGGTTCAGACCTTCCTGGCCTCCCCCATCTGCTCCAGAAGAGTTTGGGGTTGAACTGCACCCCTGGGAACAAAAGAGCCCACTACTGTGCTATCAGAGCCACTGCTGGAGATCTCTGAGGAATCACAGAGAACACCAGGAAAATGGAGAGCCAGCCTCCAAAATGGTAAGCTGGGAAAACCACAGAGGAGAGAACCCTCCATTCATGTCATTTACCTGAAGGTTTATGAGCCCCACAGGAGTGGGAAGAGATACTGAGCAGGAAACACCTGCATGTGCCCAAACAGTTTCCTTTCTTTATTTTTTTTTTTTTTTGCGGTGCTGGGGGTTTAAACCAGGGCCTTGTGCTTAGGAGGCAAGCACTCTACCAACTGAACTAAATCCCCAGCTCCAGTTTCCTTTCTATTTTTTAAAATTTATTTCTTAGTTGTTGACCTTTATTTTTTTAAATTTTTTAAATTTTTTCTTTAGCTGTCAATGAATCTTTTATTTTATTTATTTACATGTGGTGCTGAGAATCAAACCCGGGGCCTCACACATGCAGGCAAGCGCTCTACCACTGAGCCACAAACCCAACCCCAGTTGACTTTTATTTTATTCATTTATTTATATGCGGTGCTGAGATTCGAACCCAGTGCCTCAAACACATGAAGCAATTGCTCTACCACTGAGCCACAATCCCAGTCCTTCCTTTCAATTTTGACACCACCCAGTAGCTGAAAGATGAGGGGAGCTGTAAATGTTTTGGAGTATTATATTTGGGTGATTACTTTGGGCCAGGTACTGTCCTAAGTATCTTACATGAATTGTCTCAATCTTCTAATATTGCTATAAAATTGACATTATTATTACTTTTTTTAAAGAGTCATGGAAGCCAAGGGTCTCAGGGCTTAAGTAAGTTAATTAATGATAGAATCAGGATTTGAAGTCAGATTTGTTTTCTCTTGCAAACCATTCATCTTAACCTCCATGCTGTGCTGACTTATATTTATATTAAGGAAAGTTCCAGTCAAAAGCATCTGTGATGTTCTTACATACCAAATGTAGGAATTTTTGCTGGGTAAAGAAGGAAATGGCCCCCAGTTAGTGGGTGGGAGCATCTGTGGATATTATGCTGGATTAAGATATTCAACTATTGACTTAGAACATACCCATTGGGTGTCAAGGCCACACCTCTGGGCAGGTAGTGAAATGACTCATCTAAAATTCTTCCTGGTAGAAGTCCCAGGACTGGAAAGCAGAACTGCTCTGGGGTGCCAGGGCTAAAGAAGACAGACCCTGACTCTTTTGGTTTGAATCTTTAAAGGCATTTGTATTTATAAGGGTGCACCTAAGTCAGGAGTCTGTCAAAAAAGGCAGCTCAGGGACTTGAAAGAGAGGGTGGCAAGTGGGCAAAGCCTACCCATCTACCTGCAGTCAGTCTGCACCTGGAGAATGATACCTTAGACACCCGCCTGTTGGTAGGTCGCATTCTGCTCTGTTTCCTTCCCCATTCTCATTTCTGTCTGAACAGCCTTCTTATAGCCCTTGCAAGGATTTTTAAAGGATGCAGGCTTTAAGATAATATTCTTAAATAAACTTTAAAACTAAATAATCCTTTTTAAATAACACGTTTAGGTTTACAGAAAAGTTGCAGAGTACAGAGGATTTTTGCATATCCACAGCACCCTCTATTATCAACATCTTACAGTCACCACAATGAATGGGTCACACTAATACATTATTATTACCTAACTGAAGTCCATATTTTATTTGGATTTCTTTGGTGGTGTTTTGGGGGAAGGGGATACCAGGGTTGAACCCTTCGATGCTTATCCACCGAGCCACATCCTCAGCCCTTTTGGATTTTTTAATTTTAAGATAGGGTCTCGCTAAGTTGTTGAGGCTGGCCTCAAACTTCAGATCCTCTCAGCCTTCAACGTCTTTGGGATCACGGGCATGCACCTCCATGCCCAGCTTGGATTTCTTTAGTTTTTGCCTAATGTCCTTTTCAGTCCCAGCATTCCATTCATGGTGCTGCATTACATTCAATCATCATGTCTCCTTACCTGTTTTCTGGCCTGGGACAGTTGCTTGGACTTTCCTTGGTTTTGATGACCTCAACCTCAACAGTTTTGATAAGTATTGGTCAGGCATTTTCTGAACTTTGGCTCAGTTTGGGTTTTCCTCATGACTGAAGTTGGTTCTGAGTTCTTGGGGGAGACAAGAAGCAAAGTGCCATTGTCATCACACTGCATCAAGGCTATGTGCCCCTGGCGTAGGTCATCACTGTTGAGTTAGGCTTGATCACATGGCTGAGGCAGTGATTGTCAGGTGTCTCAGTCACCGAGAGGAAGGGGCAGTGCCCTCGAAGTCTGCATGGTGATCATAATGGGAATCAGAGAGCATCCACAAGGAAGTGAGTCTTGGAGGGCAGAATTCAAGTTCTGGCTTTGAGTGCCCCAACTCAGATTCTGAGAATTTGGGCTCTACCAGCTTCAGTGTAAACCAAGTCTGATTCATTTCATTGGCCCCAATACCCAGCATGAGGCTACCTGTGAATGCATAATGCATAATCGGACCTTTTTTTTTTTTTTGCAAATATATATTTTAAATTGAGGTGAAATTCACAGAACAGAAAGCTAACCATTTTAAAGCATACACTTTGGTGGCATTTCCTGCATATGCAGTGTTGTGTAACCACCACCTCTATCTAGTTCCAAACATTTTCATCACCATGAAAGTAAACCCCACACCCATTGACAGTCACTCCCCATGCCCTTTTTCTCTCAGCCCCTGGCAACTCCAATCTGCTTTCTGTCTCTGTGGACTTATTTATCGTGAATACCTCATGTAAATGGACCCATATAATATGTGACCTTTTGTGTCTGACTTCTTTCATTTAGCATAATGCTTTTGAGGTTCACCCACATCATAGCATGTACCAGAACTTCATTCCAGTGTATGGCTAATGCTCCATTGTATGTACACCACATTTTGTTTACCCATTCTTCTGTTAATAAACACTTGGGTTATTTCTACCTTTTGGCTATTGTCAACATTGCTGCTGTGAACACTCCTGTGAGAGTTATTTGCTTATCTGATTTCAACTCTTCAGGTGTCTACTAATGCATGATTGGATTTTTAAAGAAGGTGATATTTCTTCCCAGATGTATTTAATTTAATTTAATTTAATTTAATTTAATTTAATTTAATTTAATTTATTTGGAACCAGGGATTAAAGCCAGGGGTACTTAATTATGAAGCCACATCCCCC
Organism: Glaucomys volans; assembly: GCA_020662805.1. NCBI lineage: Eukaryota > Metazoa > Chordata > Mammalia > Rodentia > Sciuridae > Glaucomys > Glaucomys volans. The sequence goes on from JAJEJO010051942.1 coordinate 25,156, forward strand.
AGACTAAATTTTTTTTAAATTTAGAGATAGAGTCACACTAAGTTGCTTAGGGTCTCCCTAAGTTGCTGAGGCTGGCTTTGAACTTGTAATCCTCCTGCCTCAGCCTCCGGAGTCACTGGGATTACAAGTGTGTGCCACTATGCCTGATTCTTCCCAGATTTTTAGGAAGCTAATCAAACATGGCTCTGGTTATGGACCACTGTCTGGGAAGGGGATCCTGTCTTGGATCAGGTTCATGTTCAACATCAATAGCTTGGCTAGAAATGTGGTACACATGTATCAAGTTCACCCATGACAAGAAGCTGGGGGAGAGTTAACTATCTCAATGCAAATATATAAAGAGGGCAAAGGATCAAGTTTTGCATATGGTTTCTTCAAAAGATTCTCCAAGCACAGGATATGGGAGAACTGGTTTACTAACAATAACACAAGAAAGAACTCAGAGTTCAAGCTGGGCACAAGCTCTTTGTAAACCAATGTAGTGGCTGCCACATAAATATAGGCTGCACTAACAGAGGCATAGCAACCAGAACAGAGAAGGGGACTGTCCTAATCCTGTTCCACACTCCACCAGACCCACTTGGAGCTCTGGAGCCTCCCTAACTTGCTAGGAGATGCTCTGAGTCAAGAGAGGTAACCAGGTTACAAAGGTATGGAAACTAGATCACATGACAACTCTGCAGAGGATCCAAGTGGAAGCAGGATAGCTGGGACAGGGTCTTTGCTGCCCAGATCTTATAGGACTGGCCCTGGAGAGGAAGACTTTTTTTCTCAGCAGGGTGTGAGTGTCCCTCCTTTTAGGGTTGGGTGTGTGGCATAAGCAGGTGGGCCCAGGTGACCCTGGAAGTCAGGTAACGGACCTGTGACTTTTCAATACTAAGAAACAGATTTTAACTAGAGGGGTAGGAAAGAAATGCAGAGAACCAACATGCTTGGCGTTGGTTTTGTCTCCTCCTCCTTCCCCTTCTCCTGCCTCCTCCTCTTTCCCTTCTCTTCTTTTCCTCCTCCTCTCTCCTTTTCCTCTATTTTGACACCAGCACAATTCTAAGCTTGGAAGAGGCAGATAAATCTCCACAAAGGTTAAGGATTTGTGTTAGAATGGTGGGCTGAAATCAATGGGGTTAGAATTTAACTGGCTGGCTTGTAAAAAACTCAGGAAAATTCTTGTGCCATTATAATGAAGGACAAAAAAAGCAGGACACAAAATCATACATAATTATAGCTAGGTTAATATGCATAGGAAACCCTGCTTATCATCACTTACCTGTGTGAATTAGGACTGGTAGGGGGGTAGTATTTTTTTTCCCTCTTTTGTATTTTTCAAATGCTCTTCAATGAAGGGGCATTATTTCTAGAATCAGACAAAATCAAAACACATTGCTTAATACTTAAGGACAAGCTGGGTGCTGTGGCACATGCCTGTAATCCCAGGGACTAGGGAGGCTGAGGCAGGAGGATGATAAGCTGAGGCCAACCCCAGCAACTTAGTGAGACCCTGTCTCAAAACTGAAAATAAAAATGGTTGGGCTGTGGTTCAGTGGTAGAGTACCTTTGGGTTCAAGTTCCAGTACCAGGAAAAAAAAAAACTATAAAAACAAAAAATCCTTGAGGTCTAATTGAGCAGGCATAGCCCTGGACTATGTTCCCGACAGGCACTTGGGAAATTTCAGTAAACACAGAATATCTTGCTTGAAGAGTCATACAAATAAGTGACTCTGGAGCACAAAGGAGAGCCCTGGCTCTCAGGTAGAAAAGACCCAAAGGGTGGGGAGCCACCAAATGGGGCAGCCAGCATTGGGCAATCACCAGGGCGGAGCAGGCCTCTCCTCCCCCAGTGGCATGGTGGCCATTGTTGGCCATCAGCCTGTGTGGCTCCAGCCCTGGCAGGGAACACAGGCTGCCTGAAAGGGGTCCTGAGGAGACAGGGACAAGGTGTGCTGCATGAGGCTCACACCATCTCCAGACGGTGTCATGTGATAGTGCGGAGGAGCTTCCACATACCCTCTCAAAGATATAACTATGGGCATCCGGGCTGCAAACTAAGAATGGCCCAGGTGTTTGAGTGGCTTCTGGCAGGCTTTCTCCTGGAGATGGGGGACACTATCCTTGAGGAGTCAGGGTGTGGTTCTCTCTGAACTAACTCAAGAAATATTTTTTATTTTGTTCTGGGGGAAAATGTGGTCTAGGGTGGGTTCTGGGGACCCAGAGAGAGGATAATGGCTAGTCCCTTCCCTTGAATGGAGGTGGACAGACCCAGACCTGGAAGCTTGATGCTGAGGCAGAGAGACACAGGAGATAGAGGAGCCAGAGGAAGGGCCCCATCTCTGGGGACACATACCCAGGGACATTATTGCAGAGCTGGTTCTTTCCTCCATGCCAGTTCCAGGAAGGCCTCTAACAACCTGTGGGTTCCATGCTGGTGGCCCCAGAATAGCCAGGGGCATGCTGAGCCTCCACAGCCCAGGCCCAAACACACCGGGTCATGGCAGCCCAGTGCTGGTTGCTGAGCATCGGGAGAGCCATTGCTGCCTCGTATGGCCTGTTGGGTAACTGGGAAGAGGCTGACAGTTTGTGGGCATTGAGTAACCACTTGGCTTCCTGAAACTTCAAGTTTCTTTGTGGACTACTCCCCATCTTCCTCTTTCAAGGTCAAGCTGGGGACTGGGGAAGATCCATGGTTGGGTGACAGCTATTCATTCAATAGTTGCTTGCTCACCAATTTCTCTGCTTCTGTCCTGACCTGGACTTTGGGACCCAGACAGACATCTGTAGGGTTCTGCCTTCTAGGTTTCCAGCATCTGCTTCCCAGACAAGAAAGAAATCAACCTGGACTACCCCTTCACATCCCCTCAAGTGTCCCCTTCTGTTCTCCTTAGTGCCTTGAACCTCTCCTGTTGCATTTTATTTATCATAAAGGATCCAATTGCCCATCTTTTTCTCCAGGCCCAATGAAGGCAGAAGCTGTGTCTATCTTGTTCCCTGCTATATTCCTGGCACCTGGCACAGTGCCTGGGATTTAGATGCTCATTCAACATTGTTGAATGAATATGTCCCTTTGATTCCATGTCCCTCATATGCCTGGAATCCATACTCTCCACAACCTTTGCTCAGATCTCATCTTCTACTTGACTACTGAGCAGTCTCAGGACCAGGCAGCCTGTTTCATCTCCACCATTCAATTTATTCTTTATATTTCAGCCAGAGTGAACGTTCTAAAGGGCCCATCTACCCTACCCAGAAGCCTTCCTTAGATCCCCAGCCCTCACAACAAGGAGCTTTTCAGGATAGAAAAATGACAGCCCAATCTGGATACCCTGAGAAAATGCTCAGGAAGGTGTGCAGAAATGCAAGATCTTGCAGCAGTGCTATTACATAAACAGGAGATAAGAGACAGGTCCAGGGCAAAGTACAAGGGAGAACTTGCATGAATTGGATAGTGGATGGGAATGAATTGGGGAACATTCATGGATAGTACATGGTATCCTCCTCCCCCCAAAACAGAACAGCATGGGTCCTACTCTCATTAACTGACGAGATGCCATCCCAACCGCTTTACTACAAGTTCCTTAAGGACAAGGACAATATCTACTTTATCTTGGAATCTCTGGCACACTGACACCAGACTTGGCACAAAGTAAGCACTCAGTAAATATTTCTTGAATGAATCAGAAGATTAAATGAATTAATAAATGAAGAATCTATGGTTTCAAAGAAGATAAGATAAAACAGACTAGTCCCCACTACCTACCTCTGACTCAGGGACCCAGGAGCAGCACCGACCAGATGGGCTTTTGGCCAAACCCTAATGACAGAGGAATGTTTTCCCAGGCCAGCTGGAGTGATTGAGGGCATGGATTCTGAGGACAGATACTGTAGGAGAGTCCTGACTTCATCAGTTAAGGTTTTGTGAGTTTGGGCAAGTTGTATAACCTCTCTGTGCCTTACCTTTGTCATCTGTAAAATGGGGATAACAATTGGGGACCTTATGAGAACTAAATTTTCACATATGTGTAAATTTTGAATATATACATTTAGTGTGTGTATATATATGTATATTTATACACATCCATACATATTAATAGATAAACTTACAAAATTATAGCCCTGTTTAAATGCCAGCTGTTCTCGATGATAATGATAATGACAAATGTGGCATATTTTTTTTCCGCAGATGCTGGGATGGAACCCAGGACCTTGTGCATGCTGGACAAGAGCTCTATCACGCTACACTCCCATCCCTAATGATGATGCCAATTCCCGTAGGCCTCAGCTTCTCTTTTTCTGTGTCTACACTATCTTAACAGTGGAATTGAGACACCTACCGTTATTAAGCAACATAGCATAACATTGCGAGTGTCAAGAGGTGATGCCTGGCCTGGCTTTATTTTGACCTAATAAAGGGAAAGCAAACAAAACAATCAAAATGGAACCTGGGCAAAGCCAACAGCACATGGAGGAAGAAAATTGCTCTGAAGGTTCAGATGAAAATCCTATTTTTCAGACATGACTTTTTTATAGCAGAATAAAACTGTCCAAGTCATCTGTTTAGCATTCTCAAAACTAAGGGTCCAGGAAGCTTTGATGTGGTGGTTATTTGCTGGGTGCTTCCCAAATGGGCAAGGGATATAAATAAGCTGTTCACAGAAATGGAAATGTGAATAGCTCTCAAACATGTAAAAGGATGTGAGGTCTCACCCATAAGAGAGAGGCAAACCACAGCCATGGTGAGGCACGATTTTTCACCTATCAGAGTGGCAAAAATCCTAGAGTTTAATATCAAGTGTTGCGAGACTATCGGGATTTTACTTTTAGGAGGTCAATGTCCCTCATTTCTGGTGATGTTGTTCACCCAAGATTTCCTCCCTGGAGCTTCAGGGGTCCTGCCTGGCTTATGCCTGCTAAATTTCTCATAATTGGGGTGATCAGCAGATATTATCGGGTGACCTCAGGGTAAACCACTTAAGCACTTGGAGCTTTATTTTCCTCATCTGAAAAGCAGACAATAATAGAGACTTAGGGAAGGCAGCCAGGGCAGTGCGATAAGTGGCGCCTTTTATTGACTTTGGTAATTTGATACATACGAATTTAAATACATGTGCTTGACTAATCTGAAGATTTATATAATTGCAAACTTGATTTCCCCTTTCTAAATCATTACAGAAGATAAAAAATAAGAAAAACCTAGAATGGGTAGCAAAGAACAAAAAAGCAAAGTGATAAGGAAGCAAGAAATAAAAAAAGAGAAGTAAGATAAGACCACATTACTTATGAAATAGTTATAAGTAAATTAAGCTATGTTATTGAAAGCAAAGATTCTCACATTCTCATGTTTAAAAACAAAATTCAACTACACAATATGTTGCTTAGAAGAAAAAACATCTGGGTGTCTGAGGCAGGAGAATTGCAAGTTTCCAGCCACCCTGGGCAACCTGGTAAGACCCTGTCTCAAAATAGAAAGACAGACAGACAGACTTAATATAAAATATCCAAATATATTAAAATATAGATGTTAAAAAGAGACAAAATACAGGAAAGCAATCTTAGAGTACAAAAACCCTTCTAATTATGGCTCAAAATTCAGAATTCATTATACAAAATGTAAAAGTTAAACCTCAGACAATGTAAACTTCTGCATTAAAAAGAGAAAAAAACCCTGTGAGGTGTGATAGCACCTGCCTGTAATCTCAGCGACCCGTAATGCTGAGGCATGAGGATCACAATTTTGAGGACACCCTAAACAATTTAGCAAGACCCTGTCTCAAATATAAAGGAGAGAGAGAGAGAGAGAGAGAGAGAGAGAGAGAGAGAATGCTTGGGATATAGCTCGGTGATAGAGCACCACTAGGTTCAATTCTCTCAGTACTGGAAAGAGAGAGGAAGGGAAAGAGGGAAAAAAAAACAAGTAAAGCTAAAGCCAAATAATAAACTGGGAAAAGTCATTTTCAATTCAGGTGATAGTCATAAGGACAGATAATATTTCTAAAATATAAAAAGCCAATAGGCATCAAGAAGACCAACAACCCAATAGAAAATGGCTATAGGATATAACAGAATAGAAAACGCAAATGGATCTTAAATTATTATTTTATGAAAAGATGCCCTCAAAACAAGAGTGCAAATTACAACTACACTGAGACATGATTTTTCACCTATCAGATTGACCCAAATCCAGTAGTTCCATGTCACAGCGTTGGTGAGGCTATGGGGAGACAGGCATTCTCATGTGCTGCTGAAGGGAGAGTAAACTGGAACAAGTCATCAAATCTACAAATACATAGACCTTTTGTACAAGGTTTCTCATTGCAGCAATTCTTTTTTTTCTTTTTTCTTTTTCTTTCCTTTTTCTTTTTTTTGGTACCAGGGATTGAACATAGGGGCACTTAATCACAGAGCCACATCCCCAGCTCTTTTTTTTTTATTTACTTATTGATTCATTGAACACAAATGGAGTACAGCTATTGTTTCACTGGTTGTACACAAAGTAGAGTCACACCATCTGTGCTTTCATGCATGTACACAGGGCAATGGTATCTGTCACACACTCTGTAATTAATTTTACCCCCCCCCCGCCCCCACCCCTCCCTTCCCTCTATGCTAGCTATCTTTCCTCCATTCTTGCCATCTTTCCCCCCCACCTTATGCATCATCATTCATTTATCAGAGAGACCATTCGGCTTTTGGATTTTGGGGATTGGCTGATCTCACTTAGCATAACAGTTTCCAACATCATCCATTTACCTACAAATGCCATAATTTTATTCTTCTTTATGGCTGAGTAATATTCCATTGTGTATATATACCACAGTTTCTTTATCCATTCATCTATTGAAGGGCATCTAGGTTGATTCCATAATCTAGCTATTGTGAATTGAGCAGCTATGAACATTGATGTGGCTGCATCACTGAAGCAATCTGATTTGAAGTCCTTTGGGTATAAGCCAAGGAGTGGGATAGCAGGGTCAAATGGTGGATCCATTCCAAGTTTTCTAAGGAATCTCCACACTGCTCTCCAGAGTGGCTGCACCAACTTGCACTCCCACCAGCAATGTATGAGTGTACCCTTTTCCCCACATCCTCGCCAACACCTGTTGTTGCCTGTGTTCTTGATAAAAGACATTCTAATTGGGGTAAGATGAAATCTTAAGGTGGTTTTGATTTGCATTTCTCTTATAACGAGGGATGTTGAACATTTTTTCATAAATCTGTTGATTGCTTGTAGATCTTCCTCTGTAAAGTGTCTGTTCATTTCCTTGGCCCATTTATTGATTGGGTTATTGGTGTTCGTGGTGTAAAGATTTTTGAGTACTTGGTAGATTCTGGAGATTAGTGCTCTATCTGAAGTGTGTGTGGCAAAGATTTTCTCCCACTCTGAAGGCTCTCTCTTCACATTGCTGATTGTTTCCTTTGCTGAGAAGAAGCTTTTTAGTTTGACTCTATCCCAATCATTTATTCGTGCTTTTATTTCTTGCGCTTTGGGAGTCCCCAGCTCTTTTTAATATTTTATTAGAGACAGAGTCTTGCGGAGTTGCTTAGGGCCTTGCTAAGTTGCTGAGGCTGGGTTTGAACTTACAATGCTCCTGCCTCACCTCCCGAGTCACTGGGATTACAGGCATGTGTCACCATGCCTCGCTCATTGCAGCAATTTTTGTACTAGCAAAAAACTGGCAACAGCAAAGTGTCCACCAATACAGGATTGCTCACATAGTGGTACACCTATACAATGGGATCTGATGCAGCCCCTAAAAAGAATGAGGAAGCTTCCAGTGTATTGATTTGGAAAGATCCCAAGACACACTGTTCAGTGATAAAAATGCAAGGTCATAAGCAACACTTTTGTTTATGAAAAAAAGAAAGAAGTAGAAACATTTGTATTTGTGCAAATGAATTCAGGGGTACACAAGAAACTAATAAAACCACTTTCTGGCTGAGTGCCTTGGAACACACCTGTAATCCCAGCAAACTGGGAAGCTGAGGCAGGAGGATTGCAAATTCCAGGGCAGCCTGAATAACTTGGTAAGACGCTGTTTCAAAATGAAATTGTAAAAGGGCTAGGAATGTAACTCAGGGCTAGAGCACCTGGCTAGCATGCGGAAGCCTTGGGTTCAATTCCCAGTAACACACACACACACACACAAATAATAATTAAAAGCAAAACAAAACACTTCCCAGTTTGGGGTGAGAGGAAGAATGGAAACTGGGCAGATGAATGGTGGGAGTTGGAGGGAGATACTTGTTTGCATATCCTTTTTTTCTTCTGTTTAAATTTTTCAAATACATTACTCATTCAGACTTTTAGTGAAAAAAGTTAAATGACATAGGACATTTATATAAAGAAGCACAAACAGCTAGGTGGGGTAAAAGCAAATGAAATGAAGTGGGTATGATAATAGTGACATAAGAAATAATAAAAAATTGTGTCTAACTACATTAAATGGGACAAAAGAAGGCACTAAAAGTATGTAATCCATAGTAAAGAAGAATTTTATATATTTAATATTAGACTATGAGAATAGATGAAATGGAAAAAGAATGAGAAGTTGATATAGATTAAAAAAATTAGTGGGAGACAGCACTATTGGTGAGATGGGCTATACAGGATAAAAGGAAAAGTGGATTTGCATTACCTTAAAATATTATATATGTGTTTTATGTGTGTATATAGAAGAATTTGACTAATAGAATAACAAGAGGTAGATCTTACAAAAAGAAAGCACACACCTTTTAAAACATCAATGGAACACAAAAAAGTATAAATTAAAGAAATAAAATACATGCAAACAACAGACTTTAATCCTTCTTTACAGTCCTTCTTCCCCACATACCTATATGTTATCACTAGAAAGTCATAACACAATTAAACAATAAGAAGTCCTTTTTCCCTCCTGCTCCCCTGGCTCCTGCTAACCTGGTGCCGCCCTCAGCTCCCTCCCGCTGTCCTTCCAATCATCTTCCAGGACCCTGTCAGCGTCAGCGATCTGAGATGTTCTCTCAGAACACTGATCAGGGACAGTCTGTGCCTGGAGGTCAGCAGGACAGAGGGTCACACTGATGACTCGCTCATTGGTGGAAAGGCCTTTGGGAGGGCCAAGGTGCAGAAAGCACAGTGATCACTGGAGTTGACAGAGTCAGGAACCATCACGTGCAGGAAACCGGCTTCACCAAAGAAGCCGACAGGAAGTACATCAAAGATGGCATGAAACTGGGGCTGGGAGTGTAGCTCAGTTAAAAAAGAAATCCATGAAATCAATCAAAGGCAAACGAACAGAGACCAGAAAAGGGTAAGGCCTTTTGTGACAGTTCTTTACAGGGGAAAACAAATCACTCTGCTCAACTACTGTGAGGGTGGTGTGACCCCATATATGATTTTCTTTCAGGATGGCCTAGAAATGAGAAAACGTCAAAAAAAAAATCTGGCAATTACTTTGGATCTTTCACTTGTTGTCATAACTGGCTGTGCGTTCATCTGTACATCAACAGGTCACCAGGTCGCTAGAACTTAAGACAAATGGGACTAATGTCATTGTGAGCTTTTTCTTTATTTCAACTGTGATTTATCTGGAGTAGAGGTTTTTTTTGTTGTTTTTTTTTGTTTTTTGGTTTTTTTTGGGGGGGCTGGGGATTGAACTCAGGGGCACTCGACCACTGAACCACATCCCCAACCCTATTTTGTATTTTATTTAGAGATGGGGTCTCACTGAGTTGCTTAGTGCCTTGCTTTTGGCTGAGGTTGGCTTTGAACTTGTGATTCTCCTACCTCAGCCTCCTGAGCTGTTGGGATTACAGGTGTGCACCACTGCACCTGACCAAGACATTGTTTTTGAGGGGGGGGAAAAAACAGATGTTCTGTAGACTATCTAAAAATTAAATTCACATAAACCAAAAAAGTAAAATAAAAAGATCTCCCAAACCTAAGTATTTCCCTAAAAAGAGTTTGTGATGGGTCAAAGGGTGATTAAAATTTCAATTAACCACTAGTTATAAAACAATGATCAATAAGCCTTTCTATATTCAAATAAATTAAATATAGCCAAAGCTGAATTCAGAGGGAAATTATAGCCTTAAAAGCTTATATTATTTTTAAAAATAATGTAAATAAATAAAATAGGCATTTGCTTCAATAAACTTGTAGAAAAAGAACAGAAAAGCTACCTCAAGGTAACTAAGAGGAAGTAAATAATAAAGATAAAAGCAGAAATTAATTACTTGGTAAACATCAAACTAAGAAATAAATTCAGGTGTGTTTTAAACAAGAAAATAAAAAAAAATCCTTAGTATGGCATATAAAACCCTTCATGACTTGGTTCTTGAGAACCTCTTAACTTTTTATCCCTTAGCAATGCCCCTGCCTACTTGACCCCTGCCATTTTGGGCCCTTTGTTATCAGAACTCAGGAACAAGACTGATTCAGAAAAAAACTTGAGGTAGGACTGGTAACCCTGCTTCTCAGCACTCTCATTCCTTATTTGCCACTGCCTCCCACTAGCATAGAACACCTGCCTGCAAGCTCAGCTCAAATGTTCCCTGCCCCCAGGCCAGTTTTGCAGATCCATGGGACTCTAACATAACCCAGCAGTGAGGAGTTCTGCAGACAGTGGGGCAACCCAACATCCATGGCACGGTGGGGTGGAGGAAAGCTGGCTGGTGGAGGTGGCACTGGACTGGCTCATGAAAGAGAAATCGGATTTCAGTCCACAATGGATCAGAGAAAAGAGCACTGCAGGAAAAAGGAAAAGTATGAGCAAGGACAGAGCTATGTGTGTGCATGGATGGAACCATCTGGAGAATGGTGGGATGTCGCATATGACTATGGTGTGGGAGGCTGATGAGTGCGGAAAGGTCACTGGGGTGGGTCACAAAAAACCTTGAATGACACATCAGGGACTTATTTTTCATCCCCTGTGGGGCGATAGGGAGTCTCCAGAAGCAGGATTGTGAGGTTGAGACTTTCAGATGGTCACCCTCACCAGGGTGAGGTAGTGATGTGAGGCTGCTGCTGCCCTGGAGTTGCTGGGGACAGGTGAGGGTGCAGCACTGGCTCTGGAGGCCTGGGGCAAGGTGAAGGGGCCCAGCCTCAGTCTGATTCTCCTCAGTGACCCACTTCCTGGCTCCTGCATGCCACCCTGCCCACCCCCTAACATGACTAGAGAGGGGCGGGAGGCAGCTCCTGGCAGCTCCTCTGGTCACCGCAGATAGAGCCACACAGCTCCATCCATCTGTTTGGCCCAGCCCCAGTGGGGCCTCTGTGGTTAGGTCTTTGTGTTTACACAGTGGCTCTCTTTGTTCTGAGCAGCCTCCCTCCTATCCTCCCACCTCCCTCTCACCCTTCTCCCTCTCTGCTCTCTCTTTTCTGTTACAAGAAGCACCAGCTTTGCTGAGAGACAGGCCAGCACTCTGAGCCTGACTTTCCCCACCTAGTCTCTGTGCAACCCTTGCTTCTTTGAGCCCCAGGCTGGGTCCATGAAAAGGAGCTGTTGTAAGGAATCAAACTCCTGGTGCAAATTAGTCCAGTACCCAGTGCTAAGATCCAAACAATAAGTGATGTTCATGATGACCCCTATCCATCCCTCACACTATTCCCTGGACCTTTCTTACTTCTCCCACCTCATCCTTATCTTGTCTAGCCAGGAGGCTACCATTCTCCCATTTGACAGATGAGGAAACCAAGGCCTAAGGATGGGGCTGGTTCACAGGCATGTGACCTAGACAGTTACATGGTTTAATATTCTGCTATCACCATTTTGAAATTCTCAATTATTTTTAAACAAGGGTACCCACATTTTCATTTTGTCCTATGTCCCACAAATTAGGTAGCTGGTTCTGCTTCTAGGGGAGGTAGAGTGGAAGCTTTCCCAGGCCTGGACCAGGCTTCCTACTTCTCAGAGCTGCCTCCTTGGGGGCCTGCATCCTGGCCTGACTGAGAGCTAGAGCTCCCAGGCTGCAGTCAGCATCTGACCCCTGGCCCCTGCCTGGAAATCTGAGGAACTCAGTGTCTGGCCTGCAGGTTGATGCAGCAGTCCAAGGAACAAGGAAGACCAGGCTGCTAGAGCCAGCCTAGCCCTGTGTAACTGGGGCCACCAGTGTGGGTCCCAATACCTTGGTCTAGCCATTACTCTGGGAACTCAGCAGGGCCTTCCCACAGGGTGCCATTCCAGAGCCAGGAGACTCTCTACAGACTCACTGCATAACTTTGGACTTTTACTTCATCTTCCTTTGCTTCAGTTTCCCTAAAATTAATATAAAGATGATAATACCCATTTCACAGGGTCCTGCCTTAACAATGACTAGCACAAACAAGGTGATCACTCAATAGAGTCCTTCCTCATTCACTCACAACAGATTTTCATGGAGGCTGAGCATGTGACAGGGACAGTGCTGGGTGCTGGGCACTTATCCCTGTGCAGGAAGGACCCTGGCTCTACCCTCAAACAGGTTCTTGATAGAGGGGGAGAGAGGCACTGAGAGAGTCAGCAGCCTGGCATGTGGTAGGGCACCTGAGCTAGGTCTTAGAGGAGCTACGGCTGGAAGCCAGAAGAAAGTCAAGAGCAGAGAAGCAAGAAGGGGATGTTGTGGGAAGAGGGAGCAGCAAGGACCAGGCAAGAGGTAAGCAAGGGCTCAGCTCTTTAGCCCCGCTGGCAGAAAGCAAAGCAGAGAGGTGGGGCCCGTAGTGCCAGGCTGGAGCTGGGCTTTGTCTGGAGGACAGCAGAACCCCCAGACAGTGTGAAGCAGGGGATGGCAGTGAGGAGTGACAGAGACACCCCCCTAGTCTGTGACAGGATTAGAACCTGGGCCAGGCAAGGACTCCACCCGCAGTTTCAGAGCAGAAGTTTTTCTCAGGGGAGGTAAGAGAAGTGGAGAGTGGGAAGATGAGAGGGCTTCGGCGAGCCAAGTGCTTCCTTAGGGCTGGAGAGGCAGGAAGCCTCCTAATGCATGGTGGGAGCGGAGAGCCATGCTCTGTGCTGCCCCTCCTGACCTGCTGCTGCTAATGGAATTCTCCCCTGTGCCCCCATGGCTCCATTACCCACCTCGTGGGGACTATTACTGTGCCTGAGCCTTCACCATTAGCCTGCTTGGTTCCAGAGAGACTCCCTTGTTGCCATTCTACCCCCTTAGAAGGCACTTGCTGTGTGACTCACTGGGCCTCAATTTCCTGGTTAGATCAATGGTTCTAAATTCCTTTAGCCATAGAATCTTCTATGTATTTTCGACAAATTGCCAGGAAATGTAAATAAATAAAAATACAAAGCAAAGGTGTACAAATTGAAGTGGAATGGGAGGGTTCCAGACAGCCTGGGCAAGGGGGACTTTGCTGGGGGATGTGAAATCTGCTGGACTTGATGACTTCCAAAGCTACACGAAGGAAGTGCCTGGGAAAGTGTCAGGGGACCTCAACCTCCAGCTCTTATTGGAAAGGATATGACTCCTTGAACCTGGGTGGCGCAGGATGATGGACAAAACCCAGAAAAAAGAACTTTTAGACAGGCTAGCAAGAAAGGTTATTATTAACACTCCCTTTTAGAGAAGAGGACTTCTCCCTAAGGCTCAGGGAGAAGTCATAGGGGAAGTGATACCAGACTGGAATCTGAACCAGAGGGGGTGGGTTTCAAGGACAAGGCTCTTTACTCCCAGGGCCTCGCTATATCATTTGATGAGTAGGTCAGATGTTGAGACTCTCAGGGATGCAGTTCCTATGGCTGTAAAGTAAGGAAGTTTTCCTGTAGTAGAGGATGCAAAGCCCTGGACTGAGCACCTTGCATGGTGTCTGCTGGAAGCTAAGGCTGGGCTTAGACCTTGATCTTCTTATCAAAGGGGTATTTTTCTCCTGGGGGAAACAGCTATGACAATAAAAGTTTTGACAGCTTGAAAGGGGGAAGAGGAAGGGGTGTTGGATGGGATTCCAACCCATCCCACCCAAAAGGACTTCCCCACATTGGGACCCCAAAGTCTAGGCCCCACAAATTGGGGATGTGGGAATAACTAGGCCTCTGGAAAGTGCATGGATCAGCCTGGACAACAGGCAGAGGAGGAAGGACAAGGAGCCTTTGTGTTTCCCAAGCAAGTCCCAGGGGACTCCAGAGGCATCTTAGCCACAGAGCCCTGAGTGTCCTCCCTGCTCTTACTACTGGCAAGGCTGCAGCCAGCATCCTTTTGGGGCCCTCCTGGGCTTGGAAGCCAGGCCCCAGTCAGCTGACCTGGAGTCCGGTCAGGCCCCAGGGCCCTGGGCAAATTCCTTGGCCACAGGAAGAAGCCTGTTGTGCACTTGCCCAGCCACTGGACCATCCTAAGAGCCAATGGATGGACACTGGTAGGTGGGAAGATGAATGCGATGGCTCCCTTTCACAGAAAAGAGGCCCTGAGAAGGACTGGAACTACGGGTTAAGCTCCCTGAATCAGTCAGTGCCAGAACCTACACTCCTGACTTCTAAACCAGAAATGAGCAGGGTGGGGAGGCTCTGGTTCATTCATGCTTCCACTTAAGCAAGGACAGAGCATGTCCCAGGACCTCTGGGACAGCAGTAGGGAGGAGGGCGACCTGGTCCGTGCCCTCCTGAGGGCAGACTGAAGAGGGACAGAAACAGGGTCCATAACTATAGAAGGCCATGAGAGTGGGGTGAGGGTAGAGAAAGGAATTAAGGCAGCTAAAGATGAGAGATTAAAAAGAATGGGGAATTTCTGGTCTTGCTGTGGGATGAAGAAAGGGAAAGGGGAGCAGCGGGGACAGGGCCTTCCTTCACTGCTCCGGGGCTGGAGATAGAGGCAGGAACCTGAGTGCTCCCCAGGCTTTCCTGTCTCGGGGTGGTGCCCTGAGCTGGTCCCATCAAGGCGAACAGCGCTGGGGTAGGAAGAGGCGGCAAATCATCGCAAAGGTCCCTCAGTGGGCAATGACAGGAGCCACGCCAGCTTGCAAACCTCTTAAAAAAAACTTTGGCATCTCTTAAAATCTCTTCTCACACGCTCCCTGCTCCTGAGAGCGAGTCTGGCGGCTTCTGCCCGGCCAGGAGGTAGGACTGTCGCCGCCCGCCCTCGCTACGCAACGCCCTTTGCGGGTGCACTGACCCCACGATTGTGTGGCTGGGCGGCGTCCCCAGAGTGGTGGCGGGGTGGCGAGGTGGCGAGGTACCTATTCGGGCGTGTGGGGGCGGCGCCGGGGTCTGTCCAGAGTTCGCTCCGCCCCGCGGGGCCTGGCCCCAGGGTAGGGAGCGAGCTTGGGCGGCGCTCCTGGGCACGTGGGACCCTGCGCAGCGGCCAGAAGTTGGCGCCGGGACCCGGGAACTGTGGCCACAGCCCCTGGGGCGGACGAATTCAGCGAGGGACAGGCGCCTGGTGGGAGACCGGACCCACCAAGAGGTTGGCGGGCGCCGCCCAGGGACGCTGCGGGTCGAACTGGCGCGGGCGCGGACTCGGACTCCGCGTTGGGCAAGGAGCGGGCAGTGTGTGTCACTGCCCCACTGGGGCACAGTTCCGAGCCTGAGTGGAGCGCATAACTGGACGGCTTGAGCGCTCTGAGTCGGTGGTTGATCTTTGCCTTCGCTGGAGCGCTGGAGCGTACATCTCAGTGAGTGTGGATAGTCACCCTGGTGGGAGGTTGTGTATGTCCGCCTATTGGGGAAGTCGGTGTGTTAGTGGGTGAGAGCACGTGCCCCTGGGGAGAGAGTATCTGAACTTGTGTGTGCTCTAACCTGTGTTGTTTGCACTGGTGTGGGAGTCCCTGGGGCGTGGGACTGTGACCAGAGACCAGGCAACTCTCAAGATCTGCTGTGCTCCTGTCCTCCCCCCAGGATTGCTCTGGAGGGAGGACACACACCCCAATCCTGGGTGTACGTAAAACTAGGGAGGCAGTAGCAAGGGCGGGGGAAGGCAGTGGCAAGGAAGAACAGTTAAGACTTTAATCTGTCAGCAGACTTTTAATCTGGCAGGTGGTGCTGTAGAAAGGGTCAGTCAGTAGAAAGGCAGTGCCCCCTCCCACTAGGACAGTCAGTGTCAGCTTGGCCCCCCCAGGCGTCCAGCCCAAGTGCCAGGTGCTGCTGGAAACTAGTCCTACCAGTTTGCCATCATTGGAGTTGGGGGATCGCTATTCTTTCAGCATGGCATTGCCAGATTCCCTGGGTCCACAGTCTTGCTTTGGATCTGGACTGGAATATGAGCTTTTGAGAGTCAGGTTTGAACCCCAGGGAAGTCTCAGTTATCTGGGTGAGAATGGGACAAAGGAGGTTCTTTGAACAGCCACCCTGTAAAAGGACCAGTAAGGTCCTGCACATGAGAGTGTGGGGTTGGGGGGTGAGGGACAAACCCTGGCACAAAAGTCCTGTCATTCTTTCTCCTCTCTGCCTGGGCTGTTCTGGGGCATAGATATAGGGTTGGGGAGCACTGGGCAACCCTCAGAAATGGCTACTGAACTTGGCCTGAAGAGTGTAGCTATGACCTCTCCATTCCTGTTCCCCTCTTGCACAGGATGCACAAGGTCCAGATCCCCCAAAGACCAGCTAAGAGAACATGAGGGCATCACCAAGGTCTCATGAGCCCCACAAGAGCTTTGATTTCATGGCTAATGGCTGTAACCATTAGGCCATGTTTGCCAGTTTGCCATCTGTGAATTGGGAATGTTGATCCTTGCCTCTTTGAATGCAAGATTGCTTAAAGGGTTCTTAAGATAGAGGCCAGGAAAGGGCTATGTGTGTGTGTGTGGGGGGGGGGTGTCTGTGTTTGTGTGTGTCTGTGTGTTGAGGACTGAACCCAGACATTGTGAATGCTAAGCATGACCTTTACCACTGAACCCAGTAAAGGGCTTTGTAAGCTCAATGCAGTGTGTGGGGAGGAGCATGATACTCCCAGATGTAAAGGCCCTTTGAAGAATATTATAGAACACAGGTGCAAGGGATTGTGCTGGTTATTGGAATTTAATTATTGAATGCTTTTTTCTCCCTTGACCCCCTCTGAAAAGATATTTTCCTAGTAACAGTTAACAAAAAACCCTCATTTTGTCTTTCAATAACCCTGTGAGAAAGGAATTATTATTTCTATGTTGCAGATGAGGAAATAAGAGGTTTGGAGAGTATCTTCCCCAAGGTCACAATGTCCAAGTGAAATCTGGGACTCCTGCCTACCTGTTCCATCCAAGACAGAAGCCCCATCAGGGCAAGGCAAGTCCTCTGCCTTCCAAGCTGAAGGGAGTTTGAATCCTCTCTAGGAACCTATTTTTGTGGCTTTCTTGTGGCCTGGTTGCCCAGCTGCTGATAAGGTAAGGCCAGCTTAGGCCTGTTCATAGGGTCAGGGGAGCCTTGAAGATCTGGTGAGGGGAGGAAGAAGTGCCCCTGAGGAAATCTTTCCTCTCCTCTAACTACCTTCTATAAGCCTTTTATCTCATACCTTCCTCCTGGGCTGTCCTTGGAATCTCAGGCCTGGTCTTTCCCTACCACGGGCACTGATGGAGGAAAGCCGATGAAAGGAAGCTGGCTGTGGAGCTCTCCTTGACCTCTGTACCCATCTCAGAGAGAGGTCAGTTGCAGGAGGAGGCCAGGTCATCCCTGCTTTCTTACTCTGTCCCTATCATCTGGCACATGTGGGGCACAGAACAGGTGCCAGGGAGTGCTTGGGAAATGGATGACTGAGTGAAGTGGATGTACAGAGGACAGCCTTGGTCCATGCAGAGGATGTCCTAGAGCCGAGGAGTTTTTATACTTCTTTATTACCCAGTCTCCTAGGCCTGAGTCATTTGTGGCCTGGAATAAATAGCAGGAATCCCTATCAGGAGGGTGAGCAGCCTGAGCCCTGGGGGGGCAGCTCTTGATCCTCTGTCCTGGTACCCTGCCACCGTCATTGCTGTTCCCCAGAGGAGAGGTCTGTGCACCTGGGGCCTCCCTTAGCCTTGTATCTGTATGGCTTCCTGGTGAATATCCAGCTTCCCAGTCCACTTTATAAGAGGAAGACTTTTATTTATTTATTTTTAAATTCCAGGGATTGAATTTAGGGGCACCTGACCACTGAGCCACATCCCAGCCCTATTTTGTATTTTATTTAGAGACAGGGTCTCACTGAGTTGCTTAGTGCCTTGCTTTTGCTGAGGCTGGCTTTGAACTTGCAATTCTCCTGCCTCAGCCTCCCAAGTTGCTGGGATTACAGGTGTGTTCACTGTGCCTGGCTGGAGGAAGACTCTGACCATGGGTGGGCTGGAGTGCTAAAGAAGGATGCTCCCCATCTCACAGGGAGTCCAGGGTCAAAGGAACAGTTCTTCTCATCATACCCTTGTATGTGTAATCTCCCCCCCTCATCTCCCTCCCTCCAGACCCCCTAGTTCTGACCACCTTACATGTGGCACCATCTTTGTAAAGGTCAACTCTGACCATGACCTTCTCCATGTAAGCCAGAATAATGGCCAAGCTCCTCAGCCTGGTCTTTGAGCTCTTTTATATGAGTTCCTCAGGCACCCACACATTCCATGCCATCTAACCTTCCATGCTAGCCACACACATCCTGTTTCCTCAACAGGCCATACTCTCGCCCACTGAGTCTCAGCACTTACACCTGCCTTCTATGTCCTCCCATCTCTATGTCCACATGACAAGTGCCTATTCATCTACCAAGTCCCAGCTCCTCTGGGAAGCTCTTCCTGAGCACCTCCAGCTGCTGGGAGTTCCTCTGGGCTCCATGGGCCCTGGGTTGTGTCTTCATCACCCAGGTAGACTTGGGCCATGTCAGTGTCTCTTCCCCAGCCAGACTGGGCATTCCTTAAGGACCCTACACAGCATGATCTGAGGCTGGGTTCACAGGATCCCTCTAAAGCAGGGCATGCAAGGGCACGGACGCATGCTTGCTGCGACTTTGTGACTCCTGGGAATGTGACTTGTGATTGTATTACTCTGAGTGCAGACTCCTGTGGTTCTGAGAATCCCAAACCAAAGGCTCTCAGAACCATGAGTAACAGGATTGAAGAAACACTACTCCTTCCCAGAAGGGCTGGACTCTGAGAACCAACGAACTTGTAATCCTGAAGGAGCTGAGAGAACCTCAGACATGCAGCCTCGCACATGTCCCATTCTATGCTTTTGTCCCTTTCCCACTTGGGGTCTCCCATCTCCTTTTCTCCCAAGCTGGACTCTTCCTGCTCATCTTCAAACCTGATCATAGCTTCTTTTCCAGGAGCCTCATTGACTGCTCTGACCATGGCTTCTGCCCCTCTGGGGACACTAGGGAGGGATCCAGCTGAGAAGTAGCATAGGCTCCTGGAATTCATTGTCTCCACTGTGATGGGCAGATGCAGCCTCCACATCAGGACAATTTGCCAGTCCCATGGAATGCCCACCTGCCCCTTGTCTTACTAGTTTCTCCATGGAGCAGTGCGCCATTTGACCACCAAAGAACCCAAGACTTAGAGAGGGAGACTGACTTGACCAAGATTGCACAGCATAGATGTTTCCAAGTTAGAGCCCAAACACAGGGTCTTACCTCCTGGGGTTGACTGGCAGCCTTTTGGTGTGATGGGTTGGAGAGGAGCCCAGGGCATTGTGTTTCTGAACCTGTTCAGTTCAGGAGCTGGTTTCTATAACTCTGTGCAGGAGTGTGCTGGGCCTGGGTGGAAGGGGTGATTTGGTCCTGGCCTGGTTGAAGAAGGCTCTTCCTCTTTAGGGTCTCAGTTACCAGATCTGTTAACTTGGCTGATTTGAGACCTACCCACTCACGAGCTCTGACCTCAGCCTCCGTGAGATGTCTTCACACTTGGTGAGGGCTCCCGAGAGGGCAAGAGTTTCAGGAGGGGGCTACAGAGCCCAGGGGCCTCCTGGAGGAGAGGCTTCACACTACACCATCTGATAACATCTGGGGTCAACCCTCAGCTGTGTGCCCAGACCAAACTCAGTGCTCATACTGTAACATGCCAGGTAAGGCTGGGGAGCCTACTGGATTTCAGCCCCTTGAAGGACATTTGGGAGGGAACAGGGGAGAATTCTAAGCTCCTGTGCAGCCCAGCCTTGTCCTCTACCGTACTCAAACCACAGAGATGATTACCAGTTCTTGTCGTCTTTGCCCTAGTTCTCGCACACTCTCTTACACTCTCTTCGTCCACCTGACTCCTTATCTTCCAAAATGCAGGTCAGGGTCCTTTCCTCCAGGAAGCCTTCCTTGGCTACCCTTTCTTCCCTGCTAGAGGAAGCATGCATCTATTTGTCTATCAAGAGGAGATTGAGATTTGGGTTTTGGAATTATGAAATTTCTCGAGGACCTACAACTGGGAATGGCAGGATTTCCCACCTGTGCAGTGCCCTCTCCTGGCCCTTGATGCATTTCTAGGTCCAGGTCCTCTGTTTTCCCTCACAGCTGCCCTCCCTTGGCAGAGACTGGCAGCAGGGGTCTCCAGAGTGGTGACAAGACTCTCCCCTGCCAGGCTGGACAGGGTCCACCAGCCAGGCGGGTGGCACATTCCAGAACCACCCTAGTGGAGGGACTGGAATGTTGTCTAACCGCCTTGGAAATTCCATAGCCAGCCTGGGAACTGCCTCTGACCCTCCTCCTGGCCTTGGGCTCACTAGCCTAGGACCACAGAAAGACCCAGATTAGGGTAGGGACAGAGCCAGGTCAGGGAGTAGGCTTGCCCCCCTGGTAGGCTTGGCTTTGCTCTTGACTTCCTGGTGACCTTGATTGAGACCTTGAGTTACTCCTTTCTAGTCTTAGTTTTTCTATGTGCGAGATGGGTACAACCATCTTGGCCACTTCACACTTGGGAAGTACTAAGAGGAAACGTCAGTTGGACACGCCTCTGCTGGAAACCTGACCAGACAGAAAGAGCCATGAGGCTCAAAGAGGAATGGTCAACTTCCTGTAGATAGGGCCTGGACCTTGCAGGGTAGGGGGCAGTAGTCAGAGACACAGTTTCTGAAGTCAGATCAGTTTTGTGCCATTGCTAGCCTCGTAACTTGGAGAGGCTATTTAACCTGAGTCTCAGTATATAAAGCTGCCCAATGCAGAACTTGACACCGAGACAGCGCTTCCCTTGTGTTACTCTAGGGGCTTAGAAGATAAAGAAGGCTGTTCCCAAGCAAGACAATGTCATATGCCTGCTTTTGCTGTGCTGACACTAGAGGATGAGGGTGGAGGCCAAGATGGTGTGTTTTCTGGAGGGATGATAGGAACCAGATTAGCTCCGTCCTTGAGCGCCAGGCTAAGGAGTTTGGACATTAGCCTGAGGGACTTAGGGAGCCATGGAAGGGTTCTGAGCTTCATAGCACATGGTCAGATTTGAGTTTTAGGAAAGTCATGTGACTGCAGCATGAAGGCTGGAAGGGGCGGGTGAGGAGTTTGATGAAAAGGCTGGGGAATCCCTTGCTTGGATTGACAGGGTTTGGTGAGTGATGGGCTTCAAGTGGGATGAGGAGAGCGAGATTGAAACCTGGAAGGATGGTGGAGGTCTGTCTCAGAAACCTTGAGGAAGTGCTGGGCTCCTTCACTGGTTGAGTCAGGCATCTCCTAAAAAGGAGAGAGGTGTGTGCCTGAGAGGAGTAGGTGAAAAGATGAAGCTCTTCATCTTGTCACTAGACCTTAGAGCAGACAGGCAGATAACAACCAGCCCGTTGGCCCATGTCAGCTTGAAATGCCTGGGCAAGGTGCTTTAAGCAAGTAGTGCCCACAGGCACTTCCCATGGCCCCCTCCTGACCCTACTCCTATAGCCACTCACCTCTATGCCTCCATTCTAGGGAAATGAAGCAGATGGGAAACGATCTTTCCAGAGAGGCACATTCTTCTTTTGCTGTGATGTATCTGAGGTTGTGGGTGCTGGGATCTGCCCATACAGAGTGGTCCCTCCACTGCCAACCATCCCCTCATGGAAACCCTGGGCTTGGTGTGTATGAGGGCTCCCAGGTGGGACAAGAAGGACTAGGTTCTAATCTTGGCTCTGTCCTTGATTTATTCTGAGACCTTGGGACTGTTTCCTCCTCTTCAAAAGCAGATTTGGTGCAGGTGATTTCCAAAGGCTGCTCCAGGCCCTGACTGTCTAGACTGTCATTGTGTGTTCTGAATGAGCTTCTGATTGTGTCTGTGTCTGTGCCTGTGTGTTCAGATGTGGCCTATGTGTGTGTGATACCCATGAGGGATGCCTAGAGGTGGGAGTGAGGAGGAGGGCGATTCTAGATAGAGAACCAGCTTAGGCAAAGGTGTGCTGGCAGAAGTTCCATAGCATATAGTGGGCAAGGAGACTATTGACCATTTCCTCCATGGGGGATGGAGGGAGGGGACGCTGGAGCCTTGGCTTAGCCCTGCAGGACATGGGGAAAGGTCTTCCCCTGCAGAGTCACCCTCCTGTGAAAGGAGGTGGCTAGAAAGGAGGCTGCAGGCAGTCCATCCCTGGAGTATGTGAGCTGAGGCTGGACAACATGGGGGGTGGGCATGTGTGGATGTGCAACCAGGATAAGCACACCAGATCACTTCTCTGCCTTTCGGGGGCCAACGTTAGAACAGTGGTGGCAGCCCTGGGGGTGCTTGGCCTGGTTGGCTTCCCTTGTCCAACTCTGTGTGTCTGCAGGAGCCCCTGCTGTAGCTATCTGCCCTGAAAAATGCTGGAGGCTGGGCAAGGCCCAAGGCCAGGGAACCAGTTTTTCCTGTTTGCCGGAAGAGCTCCCTGCAGCCGGTCCAGGCTTGTGCATTCATGAGTGAGGAACCTGAGCAGCCTCTGAGCATCCTGAAGGTAAGAGCAGGGGCAGGTGTGTGAGGTGGGTCAGCCGGCAGGTGCTGCGGGCAGGTGACTGAACTAAACCCAGGGAGATTGGGGGGCTATTAAGGCAGGTGCCTTGCCCTGCCCCTTTGTTCCAGGGTGTGATGGATTTAGGCTTTCGGCCATCCGTTGGTATCCAGATTAGTTTTTCCAATTCCTGCCAGTTGACCTTGAACAAACAGCTTAACCTCTATGGCAGTATCTACCAAGGGGTGGTGAGGGTTCATGAAGATGCTTAATGGAAGCTGCTCAGCCCTGACTGGCTACAACAGAGCAAGGAGAATAGCAGAGGGGACTCCAAGATGAGGAACTATGGATCAGAGATGGACCAGGTAAAAGCATGTGACTCACTGCAGAGAGCTGACCCACCTGTAGCATGCCTGGATCTGACTCCCTGTGGCACTTCCTGGCCTGTCCAGAGAAGGGCGGGGTCTTCTGGGCTCCTGGGGCTATTAAAGGAGGGATAGTCCAGGGGCAGGAGAAGGCCCAGGGTGGGGTGGGCCCCCAGGAGGGCCATACTGACCCTGTCCAGCAAAGATCAAGAGCTGAGAAATCTTCATGCATCACTGTCCTCCTGTAGGCCCTCTGAGGAGTGAGGGAAGGGAGAGGCACCTCTATCAAGCTCAGCTCCTCTGGGCTCTTGCAGCCTCTTGTGTTTGTTTCTCTCATTGGCTCATTTGTTCTCTTTCCTGCAATAGCTGCTGTGATCAGGCCTCTTGCTAGGTCATGGGGACAAAAAAGGGCATTATTAGATGAACTCAGCCCTCAAGGAGCACCTAGCATGTATTGGGGTACAACTGGAAGGACCAAATACCAACAAGGCCTGGGGAACAGCCCGAGGAGTGGCCTGGTGGGTGCTGGTGGAGGGGAGAGCTCCAGTGATGAGGTGACGTTGAAAAGAACCTGGAGGGCTTGGTAGGATGGACGCAGTGTGCATGGGTTCTGGAAAGGCTAGACAGAAAGAACAGCATGGACAAAGGCAGGGAAGCCTAGGAGGGCCCTCAAACAGCTCACCTCTTTCCAGACTGGGAGCTCCTCAGGGTAAGGCCAGAACTGGTCACAGTGGAGCCAATGAGTGGTGAGAGGGACCAGTGACAAGGTCTGGAGGAACAGTCTCCACAGAGCTCAGGGTGAGGGTCCAGGGCAGCTGGGGTCAGGAGAAACAGAGGGGAGGCCTGAGGGAGAGGGATGGGGACATAGCTCTCTTCAGTAAGGACTGGAGGCTAGGAAGATAGCCTCACAGTTGGTGAGTCAGCCTGTGAGGCAGAGGGTGGGAAAGGTCAGTCTGGACCCGGGCCACAGTGATGGAGTCCCCAGCTGGCCTGGAGGGTGGAGGCCAGGATGTCTTAAAGCAGGTGGAAGGGGCAGCTCCCTCCGTTCAATGGGAGACAGGGAAGTCTCCACCCCCTCCTCTCAGTGTCAGAGATTCCACCAGTAGTGGCCAGCAGGAAACTTGGTGCAGGGCAATGGGCTTTTGACTATGAAGGGACCCTGAGGGCCCTGTCCCCACTTCTGAGGTGAGACAAGGTGACCAGCATGGGGGCAGGAGCAGAGCAGCAGCATGGGAAGGACCAGGGTAAGGAGAGAAGTTTGGAGACTGCATTTCTCCAAGGCTGGGGGCTTTGACCCATGAGAGGGCTGAGGTTTGGGTGGGTCTTCCCATTAGGAGTCCCACTGTGACTTCCATCCTACTGTTGGGACTTTGGGGGCACATCTCTGCCCTTCAGACCAGGATGTCTGTCTCCTGCCTCCCAGCTGAGGGAGCTCTTACTGGTCACAGGGTGGGGTGGGAAGAGGAGGAAGGTGGCACCTGCCCTCCAGGCACTCTCAGCTGGGAGGTCAGACCCCATGGGTGTGACCCACACTCATGAGGGACATGGTAGGGGAATGTTGGGATTGTGATGGTGTGCAAAGAGAAACTGGCTGTGCCCAGAAGAGGCGACATTTGCTCCATGAAAGAAATTCCCTTCTAATCTCTATCCCCATCTCTGCCCCAAACTTCTCTGGACTCTTTAGGAAGGTCACTGTCCCATCTGGTAGCCTCCCAGGCTGGGGGTCCAGACTGCTGTGTGCAGATGTAGAAAGTGCCAGAATATAGGAATACCTTAAAAAAATCTGTTGAATGAGAGAATGAATGATTGGGGAAGAAAATATGTCAGCTTCCCCAGAGAGTGGGAAGATGAGCCTAAGGAAGCTCTGGGATGTCTCCAGAGGAGTGGGGCTGCCCTGGCCAGAGACCCCTGAGCAGGCAGAGGGCAGTTGGTGTGCAGTGGAGCCACACAGCCTTGAAGGTCCCTTCCCAGGAATATGAAACTATACTCCTCTGCAACCCCCAGATCCTCAGATTCGAGCTCAGAATATCAGATCTCAAACCCTCTGATCCTAAGGTTCCAAAGCAGGCACAGCACTTTTTTTTTTTTCAAGGTCAGATCCTAAGTATTTTAGACATTGCAGGCCTTATGGTCTTTGCCACACCCACTCAACTCTGTAAACAGATGGGTATTGTTGTGTTCCAGCAAACTTACAAAAAAAAAAAAAAAGACTGGTGGGCTAGAATTGGCCCTTGGCCTATAGTTTGCCCACTTCTGTTGTGAAGTTTTAGAATTATATGATGCTGATATTCATGAATCTTAAGCATTCTTGAGGTTTCAGGGTTTGGAGGTTTGGAGTTCAGGGAGAGATGCTGATCAGATGGCAAAAACAAAAACAAAAACAAAAACAAAAAAAACCCTGAACATAAGCAAATATTTTTGGGGTGGGGGGTGCAGAGTGCTACCAGGGATTGAACTCAGGGGCACTCGACCACTAAGCCACATCCCCAGCCCTATTTTGTATTTTATTTAGAGACAGGGTCTCACTGAGTTGCTTAGTCCCTCACTTGCTGAGCCTGGCTTTGAAGTTGTGATCCTCCTCCCTCAGCCTCCGGAGCCACTGGGATTACAGTCATGTGCCACTGGGCCCAACCATAGGCAAATCTTAAAGGAATCCGTGAGCCCTTGGGGTCCCTCCTGGTCCTAGTCAGGTGCCTGAGTCAGGCCTTCCCGCAGAGCCCCAGCCATGACCCTGATGGCTGTTCTGTCCACCCTCCCCTCCTCGCAGGGCAATGGAAGTGGGCCTGGACTTGTGGAATGACACCATTAATAGCACCTGGGATGGGGATGAGCTAGGCTACAAGTGCCGCTTCAATGAGGACTTCAAATACGTGCTGCTGCCTGTGTCCTACGGCGTGGTGTGCGTGCTCGGGCTGTGTCTGAACGTCGTGGCGCTGTACATCTTCTTGTGCCGCCTGAAGACCTGGAACGCCTCCACCACGTACATGTTCCACCTGGCAGTGTCTGACGCACTGTACGCGGCTTCCCTGCCGCTGCTGGTTTACTACTACGCCCGCGGAGATCACTGGCCCTTCAGCACAGTGCTCTGCAAGCTGGTGCGCTTCCTCTTCTACACCAACCTCTACTGCAGCATCCTGTTCCTCACCTGCATCAGCATTCACCGGTGCTTGGGGGTACTGCGCCCTCTGCGCTCCCTGCGCTGGGGCCGGGCCCGCTACGCCCGCCGAGTGGCCGCGGCTGTGTGGGTGCTGGTGCTGGCCTGCCAGGCTCCGGTGCTCTACTTCGTCACCACCAGTGCACGTGGGGACCGCATCACCTGCCATGACACCTCGGCCCCTGAGCTCTTCGGCCACTTTGTGGCCTACAGCTCGGTCATGCTGGGTCTGCTCTTCGCCGTGCCCTTTGCCATCATCCTGGTCTGTTACGTGCTCATGGCTCGGCGCCTGCTCCAGCCAGCTTATGGGACCACGGGAGGCCTGCCGCGGGCCAAGCGCAAGTCGGTGCGCACCATTGCCCTGGTGCTGGCTGTCTTCGCCCTCTGCTTCCTGCCTTTCCACGTCACCCGCACCCTCTACTACTCCTTCCGCTCACTGGACCTCAGCTGCCACACCCTCAATGCCATCAACATGGCGTACAAGATCACCCGGCCGCTGGCCAGTGCCAACAGTTGCCTTGACCCTGTGCTCTACTTCCTGGCAGGGCAGAGGCTTGTCCGCTTTGCCCGGGATGCCAAGCCACCCTCAGACCCCACCCCTACCACCCAGGCTCGGCGCAGGCTGGGCCTGCACAGGTCTGACAGAACTGATGCCAAGAGGGCAGATTTGTCGGCCAGCTGTGAGAACTCCAGGCGGACAGAGTCCACGCTGGCTGGGAGCCAGAACACTAAGGACATCCGGCTCTAGGACCTGACCCTTCAGGCGTGTGCAAGTTTATATGGGGGAAGCTGCAGGGGACCAGGGCCCATTCAAATGGGATGGTGTCCCCAGAAACGGATCATCATGACTGTCACTTGGCAGGGGCTCAGGATACTTTCCTTGTGGTCCAGAGAGTCAGCAGCCCCTTACCCCACAGCCATCATTTGTATGTGTGAGTTGAGGATTAAGGTTTCAAGAAAGGCACATGTTTAGGGCCAATGCCACCTGACACCCATGCAGATAGCTGGCTGACCCTGCCAAGGTATCTAGACCCGAGTACAGCCTGATCAACTCAAATGGAGAAGACTGGAGAGGAAGGAGATGTACCAGGGCCAAACAGCAGTCTGGACCTGAGCTAGCTACAGTGGAGCAGAGTCACAGGTTGACCAGAGGGCCCTGGTAAGTAGTCAGGGCCGAGCTCCCACAGCGGTCTGGGGTGGAACTGGGTGCTTAGTAGACTCACTTAGAGGATTACTCCCAGCCCAAGAGGTGAGCATCTGGGAACTGATGTGATAAACCCATCTGGAGGCTCCCATCCGATAGCCTACTGTTTGAGGCTATAACTGAGACTAAAGATTGTGCTGCCTGTTGAGCTGTGCCCCTTGTATGGTCAGAGGATGGGGACACAGCCTAGGATGTTTAACACCCACTTAAAGGCCTTTATCCTGCCCATTCTCTTCTGCCACCTGCCATCCCACTGGCTGTTTCAGGGGAGTCTCACATCAGGGATTCCCTCTCCAGGCCTCAGGTCCCCTCCCACTTTAAGCCAGTTGGCTTCTGTGCCAAGAGTCAAGTGGAGCCCCAGTCCTTGGAGTTCCCCAATTTAGGTAACAACTGGTCAAATGCTGGTTAATGTTAAACTGTTTAAATGGATCTCTGGCAGCAGGGAATCTCTTATTTGCAGCATTGCAATGGTGCAAATATTCCTACCATGACCAATTTCAAATTACCAAAGCAATGGGAACTTTTTGGTAAAATTCCTGAAAATTTGACTGTTGACTCTGCAAGCAATCCAAGTTGCTGCAGCATACCATGGGATGATGGTGGTTAGGGCTGCGGGCCAGCGGGCCAGGGAAGGCTAGAGTGGCAGGTGCTCCTGAGCTGTGGCTTCTGAGAAAAGCCGTTCACTGGAATATCCAGGAACTGGACACATCCTAAGTAAAGTCAGAGGGGTTAGCAGGGGGGTGTTTGGGGACCATAGCGTTTTGGAAACTGGCACTCAGGCTCAAGACAGAGATAAGGCCAGGGGCCAGGTCATAAGGAGGCTAAGCCAGGCTTCCTTCTCCCAACCATGAAGCTTCCTTTGCATAGGGTAAGTGTGAGAGAGACTTGCTTCTCTTCCCATCTTGGCTTTGGCCTTCTGGGAAAATCCCAGCTACAGCTGATGGTTGGTGCTCAGGCTGAATTAGCATGGGGAATGGGTCTCACTTGTGGCAAGTGCTGGGTCCAGCCAGGACCACTCTGAGCTGATTTAAGGAGCTCAACTGGCCAGGGCACAATAACAGGACTCACTCTTAATCTGTAGGACAGGAATTCGGTTCCTCCCTTTAGGAGAGTCCTTGCCCTGTGGGCTCACTCTGCCCAAGAGAAGGGCCCTCTTTCTTACCCCACCTCCACCTGCCTCCTACAGCATCCTCACCCTTTCCGCCCTGCCTTGTCAAAGGCAGGGCGTCCCCAGGGGTTGCTCTATTTATGTTTGTTGTTGTTTTGAGATGAGGGCCTCACTGCATTGCCCAGGCTGGCCTCAAACTCCTCAACTCAAGTGATCCTCCTGCCTTAGCTTTTGGAGTAGCTGGTACCATGGGCATGGGGTTGTTTTACTTAGAGCCTCACTCTACAGCTCCCTCAGGTGACAGGGACTGGTTACAGGCCATGACCCAAATGATTACTTTGCATTGTGCAATTCTGGGTGACCTGCCCAGAATAGTGTGAGATGCTTACCTCCCACATTCTAGGTTCTATATTTTTTGTTAATGTAGCTGGAGTCTTTCTGAGCTTTCTTGGTTGCTACCTCAAACAAATGGTCCTGGGTCTTTTTGGTAGGCCAGAGTCTATCTTTTCCCTACTCACTGCTATGCAAGCTGAACCCCATCAGTGTTTATATGGAGCCCCTTCTAGGCTCCATCAGAGACACTCTGATGGCCAGGAGTGTAAAGGCTGAGCTCTGACCCTCAACCCTGCTGAGACCGAGAGACAGGGAATTGCACATCATCACTTTGGGGCCCTTTACTGTGCATCTGTGGTCAGTTACCATGGCCCTGAGTTCCCCTAGTCCCCATTCCTCTCATGTCTTGCCCACCTACCCCTCCTGTGGCTTCCCTAGAGACCCTGAGAGCCCAGTGCCCCACAGCAGATGAAGATAGCATAGTGGCTTGGCCCCAGGAAGCTTTCCTTGAACCACTGCTTGCAAATATTTTAAGGACCTAGGAATGGAGGGACAGGGGGGCTCACTCACCATCTATTCCTATGGCAGCCATGAGTGGGTAAGAAATGGAGACCCTAGGGGAGCCAGGGACAGGCCTAGGGTCCCACCTCCAGACTCCAGCCAGACTGTCTGGCCCTCCTATGGACACCTGACCTTGCTGCTCAGTGCCCAGGCCACACGCCTGGTGACTGAGGTTCCTGATTCCTGTGCTATTTTCAGCCCAAGTAAGACCAAGATTTTCCACTCTTGGCCCCAGACCATTGTCCAGCAGCGACATGGGGCGACCTGCCTGTCCTCAAAATATCTCCCCTCACAGTCTGGACCTCCCTGCCCTTTCCCTTTCTCCCAACCCTGACATCACTTCCTAGGGCTGTTGACTTCTGAAGGCCACTATGAAAGGGCACATGAGTCTCTAGCCACCTAACAGGACCCCAGGGATTTTCCAGTCCAGCTGTGGACTCAAGGCCAGAGGGGCGGGTCCTTGTCCAAGGTCATTTAGCAGGTCAGAGTGGCGCCTGGATGTGGGCCAGAGGCTCAGGCTGCTCCTGCTGCTCTGCCACCCACTGCAGAGCTGAGCAGTGTCTTGTAGGAATCCTGTGTCACCCACACTGCACAGCTCTTCCCTGGAGTCACAGAGCAGAGGCCAGGGACACCAGCAGGGGGCCAGAGGGAGTGAGGTGAGGGTCAAGTGGTAGGCGAGCAAAGCTTGCTGGCCTCTCTGCATCTGCTTTTTCAGGGAGCCCCTGTGACAGTGCATGACCCCTGGTGCATGGGAGTCTCTCCTCTGTGTGGCAGTCATCCCCTCACTCATGACAGATGGGGGATCCATAGGACATTCCCACTCTCAACCTCCAAGATTAGGAAAGACCCTCGATGACATGCTCCCCACACATGGTTGTTCCAGTCTTGGTCCTGGTCAAGCCACCAGAGCTGCCTCTCTGTCGGTCTCATCATGGTAGATTTGGGCTGGTTTGTTCAGATCAGGCACAGGGGGGTAGGGGACCCAGGTGCTGACCCATGTCCCAGGTACCATGTGGGACTTTCACATGCGTCATATTATTTATCCTTCATGCCTACCCTGAGCAGTAGACATTAGCCTCTACATTTAGCAGTAAGGACAGAGGAAAGGGGAGCCAGGGCTTGCTCCAGGTGACACACAGCTGGTGAGACCAGGGCCACCTGTTGTCCCAATAAATTCCCTTCCCAGTGTCCCACACCACTCAACTCCTGCAGGGTAGGAGGGTCTGGACACCACCCTTGGCATGATTTAGAACCAGCGAGGTAGTCCAGCAAGGATGGGGTTAGGAGCATAGATTCTGCACCAAGACCTCCTGGGTTGCAGTGTCACCTCCACTTTTCCAGCCATGGCACCTTGGGCGAGTTAATCCTGTAGTGCTCTGATTTCCTCATTTAAATGAGATGCTACTTCCCATGTAGGGCATTGGGAAGCCCACCTGAGTGAATGCTTATTGCAGTGCCTGGCATGTGGTATTTCCACACCCCACACTGAACTAGGGGCCATGGAGGCAAGCCAGGGGGCCCTGCCAACCTGAGGTTGACATAATGTCATAAACACACTTGGGATAAATGTTTGAAGAAGAGGACAGTGTGCCTGACCAGCAAGCAACCTCCGGGGGCCTGATGCCCAGTGACCCCTGAGGCTGAGGCTTCCCCAGGCGTGGGAGGGGGGAAGCAGGAACATCTGGGTGAGGTGTGGCCCACCCTCTGCCCTGCCTGGTACTGGTGGCTTTCAGGCACACGAGCCTGTCTGTATTTCCAGAACCTTGTCCAGGTATCTGCCTGGAGGACAGCAGAGAGGGGACAGTGAGAGGAGGAAAAGAAGGAGGAAGGTGCCCCTAATTCAAGCTGCAGGAGCCCCTGTAGGGTACAGAGCTCCTCTCAGCAGCTTAGGCAGGCTTGGGCATTTCTCCTTGGCTGGTGGTGCCCACCATGGTGGTCTGCAGCCATACCTTGGTTAAACCAAGATCCAGGATGGGAGGACTAGCCTGGAGTTTGTCCAGAGCAGGCAATGACTGGGCAGCTTTTGCTGTGTGACCTGAAACCACTGGCCTCCCTCTCTGGACTGCTGCTTCCATATTCCAATTTTCCCTGCCTCAGGTAAGGCAACCACTGCTGCCCACACCTCCAGGGAAACAAACACCCAAGCCCACCAGGTTCTCGACTCAAAGGACTGATGGTGAGCCCTCCCAGTATCAAGTGTCCAGAAAGAAGGGAGTGACCACAGCCACCACACATTGCCACACCGTAGAAAGCCAGCCGCTCCTGCATCCAGTGAGTGGAGGTAGAGTTGGATCAGGTATGACTGGGCTACAGGGTGCAGGATGTGTTGGGGTGAGGGAAGTGTGGGAACTGAGCTCCCAGGCCAATTCCCACCCTCCTCTGCCCTGCTGCTGTGTGCCTGGGCAAGCCGCTTCTCCTCTCCAGGCCTCTGTTTCCCCTCCTGATCACACTTGACTCCGCTCAGCTCCTCTTCCTTCAGGAGGGGCTTTCTGGTCTTGCCTCTGTTGGCTCCAGCTCAGCCAGGTATCCCGCCTCAGCCCTGACCCAGCCAGGAACAATGGGCCCAGCGGGAGAGTCACTCATCAGCTGAACCCTGTTCCCAGGGGCTCCACCCACTGCCCAGGACTATTTTCAGCTCTTGCAGAGGGAGTCAGAAAAGGATTTTCCACTCCCAGCACAATGACTGTACTGGACCATTGTCCAGCACTGAGTGGGTGATCCACCTGCCTCAAAATATCCCCTGCCCTACCCTCTGGGCCTCCCTGCCCTGTTCGTCACCCTGAAATCATTTCCTAGAGCTATTAACTCTTGAAGGTTACTAGGAATAGCACATGAGAACTCTGGAGGACATGACCAGTTGAAATCAGTTTTCCCTCCTGGCAGGGACCCCAGGGATTGTTTGGCTGCTTAGTGCGACTATAGGTTCAGAGAGGGCTTTGCCTCATCTAAGGTCACACAGCAGTCAGAGTGGAGTCCAGGGCTCTCAGACTGCTCCTGCTTCCTCATTAACTCTGGTATGCCCCCTGGAAATGAGAGCTCACCTTTGAAGGTCCAGGATATGCCTCCAGGGAATAAACTTTAGTGTGGGTAGCAGGGCTACTTCTTGGGTTTTGACCTTGGAGCAGTGAATTCAGGGCAGGGGTGTGAGTTTAAAGTCTGTTCTTCCTCATTTTGGTCTCATTTTTACCAGAAGTAGATATTAGGGAGTGATGTGTCCTCCCCAAATTCATATGTTGAAATTCAAATTGCCAAGGTGATGGTATTAGGAGGTGGAGCCTTGAGAAGGTAATTAGGTCAAGAGGGTAGATCTCTCACAAATGAGATTAATGTCTGTGTTGGTCAGCTTTCTGTTACTGTAACAAAGTATCTGAAATAACCACCTTGTAAAAAGAAAAGGTTTGTTTTGACTCACAGTTTTAGAGGTTTTAATTTATGATCTGTTGGTTTTGTGGTTTGGGGATTGTGATGGTACATCATGGCAGGAATGCCTAGTGGAACAAAAACATTTGCTTCCTGTCAGGGAAGCAAAAGAGAGGAAAAGGAAGGGGGTGTCCCCTTCAAGGATGCATCAGCAATAACCCACAATCTCCCACTAGGCCCCACCTCTTAAAAATTCCAGTGCCTCCCAATAGCACCACACTGGGGACCAAGCCTTTAACACATGGCTTTAGGGGACATTCTGGATCCAAATAATAGTAGAGCCCTTATAAAGGGACCCCAAGAGCTCTCTCACCTTTTTCCACCATATGAGCTTACAGCAAGAATTTGGCAGCTTGCAACCTGGAAGAGGGCCCTCACCAGAACCCAACCATGCAGACACCCTGATCTTGGACTTTCGGCCTGCAGAACTGTGAGAATAAATATGTGTTGTTTATAAAGCACCCAGCCTCTGGTGTTTTGTTACCACAGCCTGAAAGAAGATGGCAACTTGTGCTGGTACTGAGTTCAGGATTGAAGTGTATTCAGCTCTGGGGAAAGAGGAGGGGAAAGGACACTGGATATTTGAGGCAGAGGGCAGGGTCAGGCCCAGGTCTGCTGTCACCACTCCTACGTCTGCAAACTCAGTGTCTTCTTCTGTGAGATGGAACAACAAACACCCTTTGCCCAGGTTACCAACAGTGGGGACACGGTGCGTGCGGCTCCTGTTTCCTCCATGCAGCTGCTGTTTCCTCCCGTCCCGCGGCCTGTGTGGTGATGGACAGTTTCCCCTTCCCATCCTTAAACAGCATTTGGCAAACTCCAGCACTTTGAGTCACTTTGGAGTAATGAGTAGAGTTCAGCTGAGTTTAAATTTTCAATCTCGATTTGATTTAATGCTCATGTCCCTTCCCTATGCCGGGAGGCCCTCCTCACTCCTGTGCTAGGTCCCTCTCTCCTCCTGTGTGGGGAGGACAGAGACAGCATATCTCCTCTGGTACTGCCACCACCCTCTCTCCCTGTCCCTTCTTCTGTGGCCATGACAACCTGGCCAGTGGTGCCCCATGCCATAGAGCCCTTCAAATACCACCCCCCTTGTATAAAAAAAAAAAAATCTCATTAAAACTATTCCAGAGTTACTTAATTTGAGTGTGCCACATCTTTCCTACTGGGGGCTGGTCTGATACCCCCAGTCTCCCTGAGGGATTTTCCTAGAGCACTCCCTATTAGCTTGGGATGGGAAAGCACTCCTTCTCTTCCTACCCCCACCCCCTACACCAGGCTGACACCACAAAACTGCAGAGACGTCTCCAAATCCACAGAAGCCAACACCCAGGATGGAGAGCGGAGGTGGAGGATTGTAGGAGTTTGGGGTTATGAACTCCAAGAAGGTGTCAAACCCACTTGTTTTCAGGCTTCTTTGGAAGTGGGGTACTTTACCCAAATGTGTCTTCAGGTATGCATCCTGGAGTCGAATTTCAAATCAACAGCTGCATAAAAAGCACCCCCTCATGGGATTAAATGGGTAAACCAGCTTATATGCACAAGGCAATTATGAAATGCACGGGGGGGGGGGGGG
>JAJEJO010051944.1:0-27371 GCA_020662805.1 Glaucomys volans
TCTTCTATTTCATTGCTTGAAATTGATCTATTTAAGTTGTGTATGTCCTCCAGATTCAGTTTGGGTGGCTCATATGTCTCTAGGAACCTGTTAATGTCTTCGAGGTTTTCTATTCTGTTGGAGTATAAATTTTCAAAGTAACTTCTTATTATGTTTTGTATTTCAATTGTGTCTGTTGTAATGTTTCCATTTCCATCACGAATTTTAGTAATTTGGAGTTTCTCTGTCCTTCTCTTCGTTAGCGAGGCTAAGGGTTTATCAATTTTGTTTATTTTTTCTAAGAATCAGCTTTTTGTCAATTTTTTGAATTGTTTCTTTTGTTTCAATTTCATTTATTTCAACTCTGATTTTAATTATTTCCTGTATTCTACTACTTTTGGTGTCGTTCTGTTCTTCTGTTTTTAGGGCTTGAGATGTAATGTTAGGTTATTCACTTGTTGATTTTTCCTTCTTTTATTGAATGTGCTCCATACAATGAATTTTCCTCTTAGTACTGCTTTCATAGTTTCCCAGAGATTTTGTTATGTTGTATCTTTGTTCTTGTTTACCTCTAAGAATTTTTTTTATTTCCCCCTGATGTCTTCTGTTATCCATGCATTAGTCAATAGTGTATTATTTAATCTCCAGGTGTTGGAGTAGTTTCTGTTTATATTTTATCATTGATTTCATTCCATTATGATCTGATAAAATACAAGGTAGTATCTCTATCTTTTTGTATTTGCTAAGAATAGCTTTGTGGCATAACATCTGGTCTATTTTAGAGAAGGATCCATGTCCTGCTGAGAAGATAAAGTATTCACTCATTGATGAATAGAATATTCTATATATGTCTGTTAAGTCTAAATTATTGATTTGTTATTGTGATCTGTGGTTTCTTTGTTCAATTTTTGTTTGGAAGATCTGTTCAATGGTGAGAGGTGTGTTAAAGTCAACCTAATGTTATTGTGTTGTGGTCTATTTGGTTCCTGAAATTGAGAAGGATTTGTTTGATTTCCATGGTTGCACCATTGTTTGGGGCATAAATATTTATTATTGTTATGTCTTGCTGATTTATGCTTCCCTTAAGCAGTATGAAATGTCCTTCATCATCTCTTACAAATAATTTTGCCTTGAAGTCCACTTTATCTGATATGAGGATGGATACCCCTTCCTTTTTACCAAGTCCATGGTCATGGTATGTTTTTTCCATTGTTTCACCTTTAGTCTGTGAATATCTTTTTCTATGAGATGAATCTTTTGAAGGCAGCATGTTTTGGGGTCTTTTTTTTTTTAATTCAATCTGCCAGTCTATGTCTTTGGATGGATGAGTTCAGGCTATTAACATTCAGGGTTATTATTGAGATATGATTTATATTCCTGGACATTTGGCTTCTTTTTGCCTTTTAAATTGACTTTGTTTCTCCTTTATTTGACTATTTCTTTAGGGTAGATCCTCCCTATGTTGACTTACATTGTTGTTTTTCATTTCCTCCTCATGGAGTATTTTGTCAGGAATGTTCTGTAGTGAAAGCTTTCTATTTGTAAATTCTTTTACCTTTTGCTTATCATGGAAGGATTTTATTTCATCATCAAATCTGAAGGTAAGTTTCACTGGGTATAAGATTCTTGGTTGGCATCCATTTTCTTTCAGAGTTTGAAATATGTTGTTCCAGGACTTTTTAACTTTTATGGTCTGGTTTGAGAAATCTGCTGATATCTGTATTGGTTTTCCCCTGAATGTAATGTGCTTTTTTTCTCTCACAGCCTTTAAATTCTATCTTTATTTTATATGTTAGGTACTTTCATTATAAAGTGCCTTGGTGTGGGTCTGTTTTAATTTTATACATTTGGTGTCTTGTAAGCCTCTTGTATTTGATTTTCCATTTCATTCTTCAGATTAGGGAAATTTTCTGATATTATCTCATTGAATAGGTTATTCATTCCTTTGGTTTGTATCTCTGTCTTCCACAATCCTAATAATTCTTAAATTTGGTCTTTTTGTGATATTTCATAATTCCTGTAGT
The DNA here is from genome assembly GCA_020662805.1 of Glaucomys volans. Classification (NCBI taxonomy): domain Eukaryota; kingdom Metazoa; phylum Chordata; class Mammalia; order Rodentia; family Sciuridae; genus Glaucomys; species Glaucomys volans. Next base: position 2,004 of record JAJEJO010051944.1, read on the forward strand.
TTCTGTTCATGAATTTTTACCATCTTCTTTGTTCAGTCAACTTTGTTTTTAAGATTAAAAATGTTGTCTTCAAAGTCTGAGGTTCTGTCTTCCAAGGGTTCTAGCCTATTGGTTATGGTTTCTATTGAGTTTTTAATTTGGTTTATTGTTTCCTTCATTTCAAGGATTTCTGGCTTTTTTTTTTTTTTTCAGAATCTCTATCTCTTCATTGAAATGATCTTTTGCTTCCTGCATTTACTCTTTTAACTATTGATTGGTGTGATCATTCATTGACTGTGTTTGTTCTTTCATTTCATCATTTGCCTCTCTGATCATTTTAATTATGTGTATTCTGAACTCCCTTTCTGACATTTCTTCTGTCATGCTGTCATTGGATTCTAATGATGTAGCATCTAAGGTTGTTTGGGACACTTTCTTTCCTTGTTTCTCATGTTGTTCATGTATCGTCCCCTGTAGCAATGCCAATCTGAGGTATTGCAATTTCCTCCCTATCGACTTATAGTGACCCTACTGGTTTACAATACCTCACCTTGATGTGAGAGATCAATATTAGCAGCATACCATACAAACGATATACATCTTTAACTCAAATAGTCCCTTTAAAGATATTAACCATATTTTCTTAATAAACAGAGATTATGAGTTCAATTATTATCGACAGCTTAGCCAAGAGGTTTGCAGTAAGGATCACAATTTCTAATGGTGAACAAAGCAGATGAGAAGGGGTGCTGGATATAACGTTAATGAGATAAGAAGTGCGTCTATAGGTGCACTATGTCATAGGAGTAGTGAAAGCAGAATTAAAATAAATTGGTTGTTAGCATGTGAAAAGGGAGAAAGAGTCTCAAAGGAGATAGATAGATAAGGGGAAAATAGAAAGGATAAGGAAAATATTAATAAAAGAAAAGTAGGAATAATAGTAGGTACAATAGAAATAATTATAATATTACTACTAATAAAAAATCTATAATACAACTATACCATACTGTTCATATCTCCTAGTCATCAGTAGCTTGATGCCTGATAATACAGTATCCCAAGAAGGGTGCTGCCCCTCTAGGGATGGTGGCCTCCAGGTGAGGTATAATCCCTGCTAGTGGGCAGAGGCACCCCCACGTGTTGATAAATGGTCAACCACAGTTGGGGCACTAGACAGTGAGGAACTGGGCTGCACTGAGCCTGGCCTCCCCAGTGGGTTGGGGGGGAGTCTTGTGCAGTGGCACTGGACTGGGCCTGGTGTCTGCCTCTGGGCTGGGCCTCCCCAGCACAGAAGTCTCATGCAGCTGCAAAAATTCTTAATAAAAATATTACCAAATCTAATTCAACCACATATTAAGAAGATTATACATTATGATCAAATCAATATAGGCAAATCAATAAATGTAATATACTACACAAATAGAATCAAGGACAAAAATCAGATGATCATGTCTGTAGACACATAAAAGGTCTTCAACAAAATTCAACACCTGTTTATGATAAAAAACCATGAAGAAACTAGGAATAGAACTCTTCTTAACATCATAAAGGCTTTATATGGCAAACTCAATCTACATCATACTGTAAAAAACTGAAAGCATTTCATCTAAAATCAGAGACAAGAGAAGGATGTCCACTCTCACCACTCCTATTCAAGATAGTCATTGAATCTGTTGCTTGAGAAGAAAATAAAAGGGATACAAATAGGAAAGAAATCTCTGTTTGCAGATAATAAAATCTTGTACTTAGAAGATCTGAAAGCTCCACCAGTAGACTTCTAGACCTGATAAATAAATTCAGTAATCCAGGAGGAGACAAAATCAATATGCAAAAATCAAGAATTCTTCTGTACACCAGTAATGAATCGGTTGAGAAAGAAATTAGGAGAACATTTCTATTCACCATAGTTTTTTTTTTAAAGAAAGGAATAAATGTATGAAAGGGGAGAAATATCTCTACAAGAAAAATTACAGAATGCTAAAATAAGAAGTCAAAGAAGACACAAGAAGATGGAAATACTTCCCATGTTCATGGATAGGCAGAATTAATAATGTTAAAATGTCCATATTGCCAAAAACAATCTACAGATTCAATGCAATCCCCATCAGAATACCAATGATAGTGCCAAGCATGGTGGCACATAACTGTAATCCCAGCAGCTCAGGAGGCTGAAGCAGGAGGGTTGTGAGTTCAAAGACAGCCCCAACAACTGACCGAGGCCCCATGCAACTTAGTAAGACCCTATCTAAAAATAAAAAATTTAAACAGGGGTTCTGGGAATATGGCTCAGTGGTTAAGTGCCCCTGGCTTTAATCTCCCAAGTAAATAAATAAATGCCAATGATGTTCTTCTCATAAATAGAAAAAAAAATCCTAAAACTATATGGATGACAAAAATATACAGAACAGCAAAAATAACTGTGACAAAAAGAGTAAAGATGTGGGTATCACATTTTCAGATTTCAAATTATATTACAGTCATATTAACAAAAACAGCTTTGAACTGGTATAAAAATAGAAATGTAGACTAACAGAAAAGTATTGATCATGAGACAAACCCATGCAGTTACATTTACCTTATTCTTCATGAAGTGGCAAAAAACTTACATTGGAGAAAAGACAGCTTCTTTAACAAATTGTGCTGAAGAAAAAACGGATATCCATTTGAAAAAGATTGAAACTAGATCCCTACCTCTCACCCTGCACAAAAGTCAACTCAAAGTGGATCAAGGAATTCAGGAATAAGACCAGAAATTTTCATCTGCTGGAAGAGAATATAAGGGAAGCAAACACTAAAGAATAGACTTAGACAGCAACTTCCTCAATAGTAATAACTCAGGAAATAATACTTTGAATTAATAAATGGGATGGCATCAAACTAAAAGATTTTTCACAGCAAAGGAGAAAATTAATAGGGCCAAGAGAGAACCCACAGAATGGGAGAAAACCTTTGCCAGCTACTCTTCTGACAGAGTATTAATATCCAGAACATATAAAGAACTCAAAAACCTCATCATGAATAAAACAAATAATCCATTCAATAAGTGGACAAATGAACTAAAAATTTCTTTTTCAAAATAAGAAGCACAAACGGCCAAGAATGAAGTGAAAAAATGTTCAACATCTCTAGTCATCAGGGAAATACAAATCAAAACTACACTGAGATTTCCTCTCTCCAGTTAGAATGGCAATCATCAAGAATATAAATAACAATAAATGCTGGCAAGAAAGCAGGAAAAAAGAAACTCTTATGCATTGCTGGCTGGAATGTAAATTAATGTAGGCACTACAGAAGTGAGTATGGAGGTTCCTCGAAAGTCTAGGAAAGGAACCACCCTATGATCCAGCTATAGCAATCCTCAATATATGTTCAGAAGAGTTAACATCAGCATATATTATAGTAATGCTTACACACCTATGTTTATAGCAGCACAAGTCATAATACCCAAGTCAGGAACTAAGTGGAGTGTCCATCACCTAATGAATGGATAAATAAAATATGGTACATTATACAATGGGGTTTATTCAGCTGTTAACAAAAATAAAATTATGTCATCTGCAGAAAAATTGATAGAACTGGAGAGCATCATATTAACCAAAGTAAGTTAGACTCAGAAAGTCAAGGTTCATATATTTTCTCTCATATGTGAGAACTTGATTTTAAAAAAAGAAAAAAAGTGATCTCAAGAAAATAAAATACCAGTAGGCTGAGTGAGGGAATAAGGGGAGGAAGAAGGGGAGGGCAAAGGGAAGTACTGAAACCAGAGTTTGAGACAACTCCACGTTCTGCTTCTGTTAGGTAGGGCCTGTGCACACAGCAGGCCTTTGAGCTGAGAAAGCTTGTTGTAGTGTTAGCAGCTAATCAGAGCAGGGGATGCCTACCAGCATCAGCTATGAAATTCCTAGCCAGCAAAACCCAATTCTTCTCCACTACCATTGAGTGGCTCATTGTAACTCTCAGCTTTGCAGCTCTAAATGGTGGGCTATGCCCTCCAGTGTTGCAATAGATCCCAGCAGCTCACTGCAGATTTCTTTTCAGGTCCTTGTCTCACAAATTCAAGGAATGAAATTCACAGGACAACAGAAGGCAAGAGTGAAAGGAGTAGGATTTATTCAAGTGTAAAGAATAGAAACAAATCTTGCAGGGGCAAGGGAGGACCCGCTAGGGATTGTCCCTTGCATGTGCTAGTCTAGGGGTTTATATAGAACTTGATCAACACTTTTGGTCCAAATTTAAGCTAATCAGGGTTTGGAATTAACCCTTGAGTCTGAACTTTCATTCAGGTCTGCCCCACTTCTGTTTTCCCACAACTTGTTAGGAGGCACAAGGTTAAGGTCATGGAATCCTGGATGCTTGGGTGGTCAAGGCTGCAGTGCTGTGTGGAGCAAGTGTCCATATCAGGCCAGGTCAGTCTGCCTCAGAAGGCTGGCACACCCTGGCTTGCCATGGCCCTGATTTGCTTTGTCTCAGGCCCATGTCAGCATGGTGGGTTTGGCATAGCCATGGCTTGCGCTCACCACCCACACTCCATTCCACTCCAGGCCACTGCTCCAGGACAAGGACTTGACTTCAGTACCAAGGAATGAAATTGAAATTATGTTATATGCATGCATGTATGAATATATCACAATGAAACCCATTATTGTGTGTAATTGTTATGCACTAATAAAAATTTTTAATAAACAAATGAAATTGGGATGTTCAAGAGACATCTGCACTCCTATGATTATTGAAGCACTATTTACAACAGCAAAGAAATGTAAACAACCCAAGTGTTTATCAAGTGATGAATGAATAAACAAAATGTGGTATAGGGAATACTATTCAGACATAACAAGAAGGAAATCATTACATTTGCATCAATCTGTAAGACATTATGTTAAGTGAATAATAAGCCAGTCACAGAAGACAAATTCCACATGATCTCACTTAAATATGGAATCTAAAAGTTACTATCTTAGAAGTTGAAAGTAGAATGTTAGTTACCAGAGGTTGGGGAGAATAGGGATGGAGAGATTTAAAGATTAAAAAATGCTGATCAATGGGTAGTAAGTTACGGTTAGATAAGAACAACTAAGTTACAGTTACGTAGGAGCAAGAAGTTCTAGAGAGCTATTGCATATTAAGGTAACTATAGATAACAATTATGTACTGTATGCCTCAAAAAACTAGAAGAAAAGATTTTGAATGCTTTCAGCATAAAGTATTAATAAATATTTGAGAAGATAGATATGTTTAAACATTACCCAATATTTGATTTAAATATTATACAATGTATTCATGTATTAAAAAATCAAAAGATACACCATGAATAGGTATTTTTGTGCTTTTATCTTTTAAAAATAAATTTTAATTTTAAAAAATATAAATATATTCTTGATTTCCAAAATATTTAGAGAAAAAAGCATATTTTCCATGAAAAGTTTAAAAAGACTTCTTGTAATTTCTGTTCTCAAAAATGTTCAGGAAATTATACCAATTTTGATCTAGTCTATCCACTTCCTGACCAAAGAGAAAGCATGAACTGGTGCTTCTGCTAAAAATGAGGGAGCTTTGCTTTAATCCCTCCTCTCTCAATTTTAAAAACAAATTCTAAGTGGCCAAAGAAAACATTATTTCAAAAGCGGAGTTCATTTTTGAAGCATGTTATTTTCTTCCTCACACAGTATGAAGTTTCATGTGGTAGCCCATGTAATTTTTACAGCTAAACACATGGTGTGGAGAAAAATATAGTCAGAGTCCATAGAAAGCCTGAAGTCTTAACATGACGGCATTCACTTACTTAAATAAGCTGATAACAATTTGCTTATATATCCGGGAAAGTGTATGAAAGATTCTCCACCATGTAAGTATGTTGGGGCACTCTTCTTCATAGGAACAAAATGGGAAAAAAAAATCATACAAAGTATCATCTCTAAAATATTTAGAATTAAAATTCTGATTGCTAATACACATCATATTTATATTTAGTTATGGAAAAGTTTAATTCTCTATTCACCTTGGCTTCTGGTCCTAAGATAGATCCAATTTTTTTCCCCCCTTGGAAGAGTTGTTGGGAACTGAGTTTAGGCCAAAAAAAGCTAAAGAGACTAGGGAGCACTTACAGATGGAGATAATTAGCATATTAAAAATAGGCCAGCCAGATTTTTTTTTTCTTTTTAATCAGGAAGTAGAGGGGTAAATGCTCTTTCTGGCAAGACTATAGAAACTGTGTGGACAGAGGAAATGTGATTCAAACTCTGGTATGAGAATGGCATTTTACTTGAACCAGGTTTCAAAAGACTGAAGCAGGAGTTCCTTGTACTGAAAACCATGAAGTTGGCGGGCTTTGTAGGGACCTCCCTTGAAATTCTGCTCCAAGGGTACTGTTTTGAATTTTGTTTCAAAGTCTTAGAATGGGAGCTGCTTGGTTTTAGAGGACACAGGATAAACATCGTGAACTGGATTGCTTTCTAATGCATGGTAGAGGAAGTGCATTTCTGATACCACCTCTGTTGAAAGGGGATTACGGAAGAAGACTATAGATGGGAATGAAGGCCCTAGGATAAAACCACTCAGGCTTCATGGGTTTTTCTGCCAACCCCAAAGCAAAGGCCTGAAGCTGATTTGGGATTCAGGCTCTATCAATGGATGAGCTTAATTTGCCAGATAATTCACTGTGGTTTCCTGAAGTTCTAATTCACAGTCTGCCCTTCAGATCATATGTTCAACCCATTTTCTGAAGCCTACTCTCATTTAAAACAGGTTTAAAGAGTGTCTGCCCTAGAAAAGTGCTTCTTAATGGGTAGTTTGGGCACTAGTGATTGAATACAGAAATATCCAGAGAATGTATAATGTTTACTCAGAATTAAAAATTCCTCAGTTCCCATTGTCATCTGGAAGCATGTTTGACCATCTTGCTGACTACTCACCATGGATTCTACAAATACAAAAATACTAACAGCGATATTCTTTTATAGCTTCCTTTTTCTTCTATGGATTTTAATACAAAAAAATGTAGAACAACATTATGGAATTTCCACTAAGAGCACAAAATATAGAAGGGAAAATTATTAGCCTGAGATAATTTCACTGCTGTCTTATTTATGAGAAGGGTTGAGACCAAGGACTCTTGCCATCTACTTAGTGGTCTACATCTATAGTTAAATAAGCAGTCTCTCCTTCTGCCCTTAAGACTGAGTTTGTCACCATGTGGAAGATTTCAAATAGCAGATAGATTTTATTCTTACCCGTTCACACTAAAAAGAAGTAGCTTCCTTTTTAGTTAGTCCTTCAATAGTTTCTAAATCTCTTAAAGTTAGAAATATTATAAAATTGATTGTTCATATGACACAATGCTTCCCAGCTCAGGGTTTACAATCTCGGCAGGAGTAATGGCCCTCGATTGTAGGAAGTGTGGGATATTTTAAACAACAAAACAAGGAGAAATGCTCATGGAACCCAGGAGATGTATTTGGATGCTTTCTGATACTCCCTTTCTCTATTGCAGCTGTGACTGGACATGGGCAGTAAATCTGACCTGAGAAGAGTGTGATGATCAAGGGCTACAACTAAACGAAGGTGGCTGCAATACCACCAGGTGAGTCATTCAACCTGACAGGTCCTATTAAGTGCAGGGCTGGATTTGGGGGTTTGTGATGGTTGGTGAGCAAGTAAGAAGATGAACACCAACTGATGCTACATCAATAAGTGTTCAAGTTCTTATCACTAGCTTCCCTTTTCTGAGTTTCCTTTCAAGGACTATCCCATGGGAAACACTGGAGAGGGGTGTTTTCTAACCCTGTGTAAAACGTAATCTGTATGGAAGAAATGGACTGCAGTAGCCACAGAAGGTGTTGCTCAGATTGCCTTAAAGAAAAGCTACTGCTGTGAGGACAGTTGGCGGTTGGCCTGACGCAGTACTTCCAGATCCTGTTCGCCCCAAGTCCATACTTCCCTGGGCTCCTCACTGCACACCAGTGAGCATGATCATATAACCATACTGACTGCAGGACAGAAAATTCCTGTAATGGGAAAGCTTAGCTTAAGCATGCACAGTTGCTTGGCCAAAATTTTCTCAGATCTGCACTACAGTCTGAACTTTCCTGATCGATTCTCCTCTTCTGCCACTCTTCCTTTCTGTTCACAGGCATGAGACCAGTTGAGCAGCCTAAAGTCTTGCCCTATTTATTTCTCTTCCTTCTTCTTCCCTGCTCCCAATACATTTCTTGGCTATCCCACATGGCATCTGTCTCTTAGGGGAGCCCAATTAATTCTAAATGGTATCCACTTCTAGATTGAAGACAGTCTGAAACTCCAGCAAAGTCCTCACCAACAAGTCTCATTACTGCAGAATACCAGGAATAAGAAAAAAAATCATAAAAGTTTGCAAGGGGATAAGAAACATAAAGACCAAAGATCAACATAGAAATCCGAATGTCTGGATTTCTCAATCACAGTTCTGAAAGCTTGAAGATAATGGGGCAACACCATATATGACTGGTGGATTAGAATAAAATCATTGCTAGAGGCAGGAAGATGGCAGAATAGAGAGGTGGCTTCCCTGGTGGCTCCTTGGTGTGAAGCAAATAAAAGCAAACAGGCAATTTTTCAGCAAGTTTATTGAGGACTGAGATGTCTGAATAGTCCTTTTGAGTTTTGTTTTGTATTCTTTTATTTTTACTTTTTTCTATTTTTCATTTTTAATTTTTTTTTTGCTTTATATATCTCTCACTTATCTGTTTCCCTAGACTGTCTTTCTCTCTTTTCTCCTGCTAACAGTCAACCTATATTATTCCCTTTTTCACTCTTCCTATAATTTTTTACTTCTCTCTTCTCTCCTCTTTCTAATGAATATCACATCCTCCACCACTTTTGTTCTCTCTCTGTCTACCATTTGAAATTGTAAACACTTTTGTAAACTGTTTATATTGTAGGAAATAGCTAAACACATAATTCTGTTTATTGCAACAAAACTGTATATGGCTTAGTAGGAGCTATTTGGTTTGCATTGTTTGCTATTAGTTTGTATTGGTGGCTATTATTATTTGTCTCCCCCTTAAAGGCAAGGTCCTGGAAATTTTTAGGGACACTATAAGTCTACAGGGTAGAAACTGTCCTGCCTCAGATCCACACTGCTAAATGGGTAGCCACATAAACAACATGAAAAAAACAAGGTAACAAAGTGCCTCAAACAAGCCAAGATCCTCCAATAATAGAATCCTTCGATGTCACAGTGGAAGAAACGTTAGAGAAGGAGTTTAGAATGTACATAGTTAAACTGATCTGCAAGGTAAAGGATGATGCAAGGAGTGAAATAAGAGATAAAATTCAGGAGGTGAAAGATCAATTAAGCAGTAATTCTCAAAATGAAGGAAGAAATAAACCCAATTAAAATTTCAATGGAAAGAATCACAAAGAGTCTAGACCACATGGAAGATGGTATTTCAGGCAATGAAGACAAAATACATAATCTTGAAAATAAAGTAGACCATGGAGAGAAGATGTTAAGAGAGCATGAACAGATCTTCCAAAAAGTATGGGAAAACATGAAAAGACCAAATATAAAATTTGTCAGGGCACATGAAGATGCAGAGATACAAACCAAAGGAATACACAATATTTTCAATGAAATAATATCAGAAAATTTCCAAAATCTAAAGAATGAAATGGAAAATCAAATACAAGAGGCTTACAGGATACCAAATGTACAAAATTACAACAGACTCATACAAAGGCACATAATTATGAAATTGCCTAACATACAAAATAAGGTAGAATTTTAAAGGCTGCCAGAGAATAACATCAGACTATGTTTGGGGGAAAAACAATTGGGAACTCAGCTGATCTTTTAACCCAGACCCTCAACACTCTTATAATAATATATAACAACCTCTGAAAGAAAATGGTTGCCAACCAAGTATCCTATACCCAGCAAAATTAAATTTCAGATTTGAAGATGAAATAAAGACATTCTATGATTAACTAAAGTTGAAAGAATTCACAACTAGAAAGCCTGAACTATAGAACATTATCAACAAAATATTCCATGAAGATGAAGTGGGAAAAAAAAAAGTGAAAACCAGCAAAGAGAGGAACTACACTAAGGAACAATCAATCAAAGGAGAAACTAATTCAAGTTAAAAACCATAAATAAACCAAAATGACTGGGAATACAAATTATATCTCAATAATAACCTTGAACATAAATGACCAAAACTCATCAATCAAAAAGCATAGACTGGCAGATTGGATTAAAAAACAAAAACACCCAATAACATGCTGTCTTCAAGAGAATTACTTCCTATGAAAAGACATCCACAAACTGAAGGTGAAAGGATGGGAAAAAATGTATCACTCACATGGATTGTTAAATAAGCAGGGGTTTCTATCCTCATATCAGATAAAGTGGATATCAAGTCAAAGCAAATCAGAAGGGACTAAGAAGGACATTTCATCTTGCTTAATGGAATTATACATCAATAAGACATAACAATCATAAATGTTTATGTTCCAAACAATGGAACATCAACATATATCAAACAAACACTTCTCAATTTGAAAAATCAAATAGACCACAACACGATAATACCGTGTGACTTTAACATACCTCTCTCACCACTGGATAGATCTTCCAAACAAAAACTTAACAAAGAAAGGCTAGAACTAAATAATGTAATTAATAATTTAGACTTAACAGACATAGATACAGTATTTCATACATCAGTGATTAAACACACTTTCTTCTCAGCAGTGCATGGATTTTTCTCTACAATAAGACCATATCAGTGCTTCAAAGCAATTCTCAGAAAATACCAAAAAATAGAATTACTACCTTGCATTCTATCAGATCAGAATGGAATGAAATTAGAAATCAACAATAAAATTAAAAACAGAAGCTACTCTAACAAGTGGAGACCAAATAATACATATTGAATGACCAATGGATTGCAGAAGAAATTAGGGATGAAATTAAAAAATGGAAGTAAAGATAATAGTGACACAATGTATCAAAGTCTCCAGGACACTTTTTTTTTCCTCTTTGATGCATTTATTAAAAAATATTTATTAGTATCTCCTCTCCTTCAACCACTATTATTTGCATTCCTCCAGAAACCAATATTCATTAAAGAGAAGGGAGGGATATTTGATATGATTGATCCATAAGATTCCACTATGGTAGGCATTCAGGATAGCATTGAAGTAAAATCCACGACACTTTGAAGGCAGTTCTAAGAGGTATGTTCATTGCATTGAGTTCATTTATTAAAATAATAGAACATAGCCGAATAGAAGCCAGGTGTGTGGCGCACACCTGTAATCCCAGCAGCTTGGGAGGCTGAGGCAGGAGGATCTCAAGTTCAAAGCCAGCCTCAGCAAGGACAAGCTGCTAAGCAACTCAGTGAGACCCTAATAAAATACAAAATAGGGCTGGGGATGTGGCTCAGTGGTCAAGTGCCCCTGAGTTCAATCCCCAGCTCCAAAAAAACAACATAAAAGAAAAGAAAATAGCCAAATAAATAACCTAACATTACATCTCAAAGCCCTAGAAAAAGAACAAATCAACACTAAAAGCAGTAGAAGACAGGAAATAATTAAAATCAGAGCTGAAATCAATGAATTTGAAACAATAGAAACAATTCAAAAAATTGACAAAAAGTTGGGTCTTTGAAGAAATAAACAAAATTGTTAAACCATTAGCCAAGCTAATGAAGAGGAGAGAGAAAATTCAAATTACTAAAATTTGTGATGAAAAAGGAAATATCATGACAGACACTACTGAAATACAGATGATAATCAGAAACTATTATGAAAATTTACACTGAAATAAAATAGACAATCTTGAAGACATCAACAAATTTCTAGAGCCATACAACCTACCCAAACTGAATCAGAAGGACATACACAATTGAGACAGATCAAATTTCAGCAATGAAATAGAAGAGGTCATCAAAAACCCACCAGCTAAGAAAAGTCCAGGACCAGACAGATTCTCAGGTGAGGTCTACAAGACCTTCAAAGAAGAATAAATAACAATACTCCTCAAAGTATTCTATGAAATAGAAAAGGAGTAAATCCAAACTCATTCTATGAAGCTAATGTCACCCTGGTGCCAAAACCAGACAAAGACACATCAAGGAAAGAAAACTTCAGACCAATATCCCTGATGAACACAGATGCAAAAATTCTCAATAAACTTCTGGCAATCACATACAAAAACATATTTAAAAGATAATGTACCATGATCAAGTGGAGTTTATCCCAAGGCACACAAGTTTGGTTCAACATCCAGATATCAATAAATGTAATTCATCACATCAATAGATTTACAGACAAGAATCATATGATCATCTCAATAGATACAGAAAAAGCAATTGATAAGAAGCACCACAGCTTCATGTTCAAAACACTAGAAAAACTGGGGATAGTAGGAACATGCCTCAATAATGAAAAAGCTATATAAGCTAAACCCAAGGTCAACATCATTCTCAATGAAGAAAAATTGAAAGCATTCCCTCTAAAAACTGTAACAAGGATGCTTGTTACAGTTGCATACAAATTGTTGTTGAATACAAATAGAAAAAGAACTCAAGCTAACCCTATATGCTGATGACATGATTCTGAAGACTCAAAAAAGGAGGGGAATAGGAGGATGGGAATAGGAAAGACAGTAGAATGAATCAGACCTAACTTTCCTATGTTCACATATGAATACACAACCAGTGAAACTCCACATTATGTACAACTGCAAGAATGGGATCCCAATTAGAGTTAGTTATACTCCGTGTACATATAATATGGCAAAATATTCTACTGTCATGTATATCCAAAAAGAACAAATAAAAATACAAAAACTCCTCCAACCTAGATAAAGTCAAGGACACTGAATTTTAGTAAAATAATAAACTTTTGGCATACTTAAAAAGTGAAATAAAAATAAAGGTGTCATAATAGTCATCAAAGTGCATTTTCTTTCAGAACTGTATGCATTATAGCAAGGGAAATTACCAAAAAGCATTAAAAAACTATTATTATCTAAATACCTATAGGAAATACCACTTCTTAAATAGTGTTAAAATAACCATCAAAATTTAAACAACAAAAGAACAACAACAGTCCACAAAGAATGTGGCACTGTAGTGTGCTCTTGGCTATATTAAGGTGCTTATTGAAAAGTACCTGTTAGCAATGGTCTGAACATCTGTGGTTAATTAAGAAATACACGTTTTTGTTTTATTGTATTATCCTTTGAAAAAATAGAAGCGGTACCTTCAAATGTAAATTAGACTGTCATTTATTGTCTTATTGTATCAAAATTTAGAATAATTGATTTACAAAGAAAAGAAGAGATTGGCTTGATTTTGTAGATCATTGATAACTTTGAAAGTTAAAACCTGATTTTACTCATTTTTAAATTATTTTAAATTCTGTTCTCATTTGAATCACTAGTGAGATGTTTTACCTGATGTTAAATGTGTGGAAATAAATATTATAAGCTTAAAATCACTTTAATTCAATGTTGGTTAAAATTTTTAAAAGCATAGCGTATGAATCACAATGATGATTAATGAGAAAACTGGAAAGGAAATATGAGAATTCAAAGTATTGAGAATGTTACAATACTGTAGTCAGAATAAAAGAATGAATAATGCTTATATAGCTGTTACCATAAAGTTATGAACAACATCAAAGCCCTAGTAGGCAGGCCTAAAGCCTAGTTTCATTAAAATTTATTCAACTCATGTGTCCTGTTGTCCTGAACCAAGTTTCTATAACTTGTTTACCAATATGCAGGGAAGGACTCTGCCAGACACCTGGCAACCTGTACTTATCTACATGGGTAACCACCTAATTACACTTCCCTGGCTCTGAGCAGAACACCTGTGATCCTGCTGCAGTAGGAGAGCTGGAATATCTGTGAGTTGCTGTGAGACCCACTCCCCCTTTCTAGCTTCTCCCACTTCTATCATGACAAACCTAATCAATCCCCAGGTTTTGAGGAAGTATAGGGCTTTCTGTTTAGGCCTTCTCAGGATAAAGTTGCTAAATATGAACCAGTTTGCCGAAGTTTAGAATTGACTCCTCAATGATGACCCCCAACTCACATTATAGCCATCCAGCTCCTTATGTTTGGGTGTTGAATACTAGTAATTTTTATCTTTTTTATTATTATTATTATTATTATTATTATTATTAATTTAGTAAGATAAGGATCATGGAGAGCTGGCATGTTTGGCTTTTTGTGTATGTAATAAATGGTCTTATTCTGAAAGTGGCCCCTTGTATCTTTACCTGTCCAATGAGTCAGGTCTTAGGTGTGTCTTTGCCTTCTTTGTTTTTATGAGCAAGAGTAAGAAGCCCACTTGTGAAACTCTTCTGTTGATCACAGAGGTGTTTTAGTTTTTTTCTTATTATTTACCTCTTAACCTTAAGGTTATGTTGCCTGAGGGTTACTGAAAATTCTACTTTGTTAAATATTTGTTGTAAAATATTTTATCTGTCCACATAAAATTACAAATTCTCTATGAAAGAAAATTGAATTAGCTCACCAATCTTGTAATCATGAACCCATGGACTGACATCCTGATAATTAAACATGTGCAACTTCTACTGCTACTGTGGAAATTTTCTCCAGATTCCTTTCTGGGATTTGAACAAATAAAATAAAATGGGTTTTCCACAAATTTAATTTTAAAAACACCATAGAAATGTTCAATGTTGAGTTGGGGATATAGCTCAGTTGGTAGAGTGCTTGCCTGTCAAGCACAAGGCCCTGGGTTAAATCCCCAGCACCGCAAAAAAAAAAAAAAAAAAAAGAAAAGAAAGAAAGAAATGTTCAGTGTTTCACATGCCTGCCTTGCTAAGCAGACTTTGAATTGGACAGAAGGAAGACTCACTTGAATTGCTGAATCAGACAATAGAAGCAATGGAAGGGACAGAATCCAGTCCTCAAATGTTGACAGGTTTTCTTGCTGGGGATAGAGTGGCAGAAATAGCTCTTCAAACTACAAGTCAGTTAATTTAACACTATTTGATTCTCTTTTTTTTCTATTTTATTGTTATTTTTATTTACACTAATATTGAACATGCCATGAACTTTTTAAAAAATATTTTATTTGCTCTAATTAGTTGTACATGACAGTAGAATGCATTTATACATTTTGATGGATCATACATAAATGGAGTGTAGTTTCTCATTTTTCTGATTGTATACATTGTCGGATCACATCTGTCATGTAATCATATATGTACATGAGGTAATAATGTCTGTTTCACTCTACTATTCTTCCTACCCCATACCCCTTCCCCTCCCTTCACGCCTCTCTAATATAAAGTGACTCTATTCTTCCCTATCCCCCCCAATTATTGTGAATTAGCATCAGCATATCAGAGAAAACATTTGACCTTTGGCTTTTTAGGTTTGACTTATTTCACTTAGCATGATATTCTCCAACTCCATCCATTCACCAGCAAATGCCATAATTTCTTTCTTCTTTAAAGCTAAATAATAGTCCAACATATATATGCCACATTTTATATATTTTATATATATATATATTTTATATATGCTACATTTTCTTTATCCGTTCATCTTCTGTTTAGACTTAACAGACACTATTTGATTCTTAAATAGGATACTGACCTTGAAAATATTTAAGCCTTTGTTATCATTCACCTAATTTACATTTGTTAAAATTGCCATTTCCCCCCCAGTAAAATTTATATTAAAGCCATAGGCTAACATAGCCAACAGGCATAACACCATTGTGTTAATGCAGAAAATCATTTATAGAGGTTTTCCCAGCCACTTACAATTTCTCTGACAGCTGTCCATTGAAGTGATAAAATATTTGCATCTGTGCATCAAGCAACAACTAGACCCCTCTACCTCCTTGAGATATATCCCATAACCAGAAAAGTAATTTATTACATTTCAAAAGATTGACCAATCCCAACAGACTATGTTCATTTTTATAAGAAATTTTATGTTCATTTTTTATTTTATGTTCATTTTTATAAGAAATTCTATTTTAACATCATGGTATAAAGTATCTGACAAAGTAATTGTAAAAGCCAATTAACATTCAGAAAGGTCAATGATCCATGTATTTGCTTGCACTTCTGAGATACCTGTTCTTAAACCCTCTTGAGGCATATGGTATACCTTCTTCCTTCTACTGACCTAACATACCAAGGGCCTAACTCTTCTTCCAGAAGATATTTTTTATCCTTTACCCATTATCAGACAGGAAAAACATGAATAATATGCAAACTGGGATCATGATTCTATCTGAAAGAAAGACAAACATAGTCTTCCCAGGAACCAAAGAAATTCTATTGCTATATATTCTAGCAAAGAAAATGCACTGAGGATTCCGATGGATATAGTGGTTTGTAATGACAGTCCAAAAGTAGTTTTAAAAAATTAAAAATTTTTGATATGCTCAGAAATAAGCCAATAAGAAAGTAGAACAAAATGGAAACCATCAACTGAGCATGGAATTTGACATCACATTTTTTAACTCAAAAAATCACATTTTTTAATGTTCTTTCCCATTTTATAGCTTTAGCATCAGGTTAGATGGGAAATGAGTTGAATTCTGTGTTGTAGGGACACCTTTTCCTGGATTATTTGAAAGTAATTTAAATGGTTTACAGTGATTAAGAGGAATTCCCTGAGCTAGAAAGAAAACCCCATATAAACAAAGTATAATTGACCAAAGAAAAAGAAAGGAAGGAAGGAACGAAGGAAATGAAAGAAACAGAAGAAGGATTACCTAACAGGAAATTTTGAATTTAAGTGGTATGGGATAATAATAATAACAATGACAATAATAATTAATATTAACAAATACTTAGCACTAGCAGTTGGCTAAACGTGTTATTCCTATTGTCTCATTTCATGGATAGGTGGCATCGCTACCCTGCTGTGTGAAACCATCATTTCTAGCCTTAAAAAAATGCACCTGAAGTTGAAACCTGATTCTTTGCCTCCAGGGCTAATGGCATGATGTTTATATTTCTGCAGGTGTTTATAATATAGAATCTTAAAATCTGCCAGGTGAAGGCCTGCTTTTTATAAATGATCCAGTGTTTCTGTTCGGCATAATCCACAAAGGGCATTTTGTTATCAATAATCTGCCAAAAAAACTTCAAGTGAATCACAAGGTGTTGGCCTGTCCCTGCAGTCAGAATGCAGTCACCCTGACTCAGGTGTCCGTGGGGCTGGAGGGCAAAGTCCTCATATGGTTCCCCTCTAATAGTCTGTATTTTTTGAAGGAGAAGAAAATGCTCATAGGACGACTGCCCCAGCCAACTCAGGGACAGTGAGTAAATCAGCCTGAGCTGAGCAGAATTAATGGTCAGGGCAATGCCCATGATCATGAAAGAAAACCTGAGAGAATAAATGAAGGAAAAAGTGATATACAAGCTGTGACTGGAAAGTTAGTGCCCTTGCAAGAAAGAAATTCATTAAAATGAAGGATCGCTGGGAGACAGGAAGGGAAAATGCTGGGGGAAAATCAACAATTTCTATTTTGTCTTCCCCTCATGCCTACAGGTAAGTGCCCCCTGACACCGTCACAGCTCATGGGATGAAATCTTACAGTGCTGTGTCCTTATGTATTTAGTAAAACTGGTTCACTTCCTATCCATGCATGCAAATGAAATGATTGTTCACTACAGTTGCTATCAGAGTCCTGCTTCAGTTAAAATATTCAGTTATTTGTAGTCACCACAATTCTGAACTTTAATTCAAGTTGGAACCTCTCTCTGTCCCTGGGGTATGATCAGCTCCTTCACTTTTTGCCCACTGCTTACATTGCTCCCTTCCTCACAAACCTTCAGGGGGTGGTGGGAGTCTGCAGCTGGAGAGATGGGGAAATGTCACATGGAGCGCAAAGCTCAGACCCAAGAAGCAAGGTTAGAGGATCCAGCAGTTGAAAGAAGATATAAGACATGGTGGGGAGATTGATCATCCTTTATTTGGAGGTGGCATTAACCCCTAGCCAGCCCCCAGCCAGGTCCATTTAGCCCCAGTCAGTTTCTTTTTGCCTCCAGAGGCATTTCCATAGGCCCTTTTTATTTGCAGACCAAAGAAGGTGCATCGCCAACCAGTTACAAAAGTGGGTGCATGTACACAAACAAATGTTGATGACCTTGACTATATACACTGAATCAGTGTTTCAGAGCCTGACTACACACTAATCATAACATAGCTGATTCAAGACCTGGGCTATACATTAAAAACCTAACATAGAAGCCTCTGTGAGGGACCCGAACTACAGCCACTTGATGTCTGCCCCAACAGGAAAGATAAGGAAAGCAAGGGTTCTTAGGTCACAGATTGGCAGTACCTCATGGTTTTGGCTTTTACTTAAGGCTGACTCTACGTTAGTAAGTTATTTTGAGATACTACTCAATTGCTTGGAAATACCCTCCTGAAGTTCTCAGGACCTGGGAGCTCCCTGGTTATGCATGTTTTCCTCAGTCCCTAGTAATCTAGCAATACCTCCAATGTCTCTCTGCATCCTTTTTGGAAAGTCCTGGAATGACCCAGGACTAAACTCTCTCACCCATGGATAACATAGCATTCATAGCAAACACGCCTGCTCTTAGTCCCAGTGAACTTTAGGAGTGCTGAATGGGGGTCTTAACATAATAAATTCTCCTTCCTTGTCTGACATAGTTACCCAACCAATCTATCACCTTGAGATTTATCAGGAGAGAGACAGATTCACGTACACTTCAGCCTTGAAGCATATGTATCAGTCTCCCCATGTGTCTCAGTTATAGAACTGACTTAAATAAGGAGAAGGCATACCTCAGAACTTGTCCTTGTAGGAGCCACAAATTCTTAGTACATCTTTCCAAGGAAACCCTCCTAAGAATTTATATTTCCATCTTCTCTAACCTTCTATATTCCTGAGGAGTTCAAGAATAATCTACTAGTCCTCAGCTTCTTACTTTGTAAATTCTGACCCAGAACTTCAACTTGGAAAAAGGTATCTACTGTTTTTCAACTTAAACTTTTATTTGGCCATCTTGTTCTAAGGTATTGCATATATTCTATATTTAGGATTTTCCTTTTTTACTTATAACCCTATTTTCCCATGCCTTACCAGACTGGGAATATGAAGTTATAATCCACTTTTATACCCAAATTATGAGGCAAGAGCCCCAACTGTTTTGATGACTAGCAATTAGTGCATCTCTGAATGTCCCAAAGATATTTTTGGTAGTTTCCCAAAAGGGTGCCACATATATGCCCACAACCCAGTCTGTAACTGCATAGTGTCTGTTTTTTCTTCCTTTCCTAGGCTGGCTTATAATTTTCCAAATTCTCTGCTTCCAGATTTGAGGAGTGTCAGATCATTGCTATGTTCCAAAGGGAAGTAGAGGAAATAGCCTCCACTCCAATTGCTTGCCACTTATGGTCACCAAGACTCTGAAATGGTTCATCTTTCCCAGAAATTACCTCTTGGTCATCAACTTCCCATGAGTCCTGTAAATTTCTCCTAAAAAAAAAAAAAAGTGCCATTATTTTTCTGACTGCCACTTTTCTCAGCTTGGACAGCCCAACCCAGTCTATGGGCCAAAAAAACTCCCATTCTTAGCTCCCCACAACCGCAAACTACACCACCCAAATTCTTTCCTTCTCCTCCCTCTTGCCCCAGTAGAAAACAGAAGCCTGTATGCACATTGATGGATGGGAGGGAAGAAGAGGTAGAAGTCTCATTAATAATCTCTGGGCCATGATCTGCTGGCTAAGAATGTTCATCTTTTACTTTCTAAATTTAACAGCCATTAAAGCAAAGTGGACAGCACGATATGTCTGCTACTAATGGAAGAAAGATGAAGAATACGTACACATTTGTAAATACAAAGAATTCTTCAGAATGACCTGTAAAAAACTAATTAATGGGGGCTGGGGTTGTAACTTAGTGGTAGAGTGCTTGCCTAGCATGTGTGAGGCACTGGGTTTGATTCTTAGCACCACATATAAGTAAATGAATAAAACTAAAGGTCTATCAACATCTAAAAAATATATATTTAAAAAAACTAATTAATGAACATGGTTGCTTCTAGGGTGGGAATTGGATAACCCTGGAGTAGAGGTAGAGAGATTTCATTTTCACTAAATTTCACTTTGTATCTTTTGCTTATTTTACATGTGCATGTATTCCCTATTGAAATTGATTTTTAATGATTGCTTGGTAAAAAGAGTTTCAATTTCACAATTTTTAAAACTGTTGCCTGTTGATTTTTTTCTCCTATATATTTGCCTGAACATTGTTTCTCCACTGAGAAAGAATTTGCAGTGAATTAGAATATAAATAAAAATCCTTCCCTTTCAGGCGTATTATCACATTCTTCATAGCAGGAGAAACATTTTTTCTAAAAAGTATTGTCTGAAGTTTCCCTCTCTTACAGTGTCCTAACAAACTTAAAGTCTTTCAGTAATTCTCCATAGCACTGAGGAATTTAGTCAGTGACAAATTGCAAACAGTGGCTGACTTTTTATGTAATCTTTGTAATATGGATTCAGCAGTCCCTAGTGAGTCCTGCCAGTGTTCTTTTAGGTGAACAAATATCAAATGTTTCAAAATGAAAGCACAAATTTCAAAATTATTATCCAATACATTTTTAATTTAGCCATTTTAAATATATGTATAATATATCTGGAAAGTATTTATACTTTCAAGAATAAATGTATCACTTGTTCACTTTTTTCTCATTATGTTTATGAAATACTGCAAAAAATGTTTTATGAATAAAAATGGAGAAAGCAATTTTTGTCTTTATGACACTCAGATATTCTCACTGACAATGAAATGTGACCTAGTTTTCCTAGGTCTTTAGCAATCGGGGTGGAGTAGGATAGGGTTTTGCTAAAAATAATGCCAGTCATCCAGAGAATGATGTACATAATCAAAGTGTGCAGGTATAAATAAAACATGGGAACAAATCATCTTTACTCCAGTCTTCAGACAAAAATCACAGAAACCATAGCCCTTCCTCCCATGGGATCATCAGTGTTAAAAGGGCTTTCCTGTGGCTTTTGCACTGACTCCTTGTCCTAAATTAGGAGTATGTTCAAGCCTCATGATCCGTCTCTATGCACTCTATTCTCCCTGGCTGCTGCCTTCTTAGTCTCTTTTACTTTACTGCCAAACTTTTTGAAAAAGAGATCTACTCTAGTTACTGGTGTCACCTCCCTTTCCTTACTCTTGCCTCTCCAATCCGTTTCCCATTCCACCACATCAATAAACTGCTCTCTCTCTCAGGTCACAGGTCATTTCCTAGGGGTCAAATCCAGTTACATCCTTCAATTTTCAGCTGAGTTTTCTCAGCATCTGACACTTTTTGATAATTCCTTGTTGAAACACACTTGTCAGTTGAATGTCATGGAATTACTCTGCCCTAGTTTTTCCCCACCTTTTTCTCTACTTCTCATTTTATGGAGCATTTTTATTATTATTACTCATGTATTGTGCATTATATATCAGGACCTGTCTAGAGTATGCAAAGGAAATACGATTTCTTTTCTGGTAGAGGTAACTGAAGAAAAACAATAAAATAAGCAATTACCATAAAGGATAATAAATGCCCTGACTAGAGAAATACACAGTGCTAAGATAAGCAGGGAGACACAGCAGAGGACCTAACCCTTTGGAACAGCTGACAAAGATGGCTTCACGAGCAATGATGTGCAACTGTCAGTCTGGAGAACAAGTAGGAGTTACGAAAAAGAGAATAGTGCTCCAGGCAAAGGGAGCAGATATGTGGAGGTCTGGAGGTGGGAGAGAACAGCATGCCTTTCAGGAATTGAAATGATTTCACAGGAGTGGGGACCTGGACATTAGTCATTATCATCCATGAGGACTACTGTTTATACCAGTCTTGGAAATCAGGATTGGGTGCTCATTCCCCCACTGTTGAAGATTAAACACCCGAGAAATGCCAAGGCAAGCACAGAAAGTAAGTTTTATTTAAGAGATAGAACATAGACATCTCCAGAGAGAAGGGACCCAGAGCTGGTGCCCGTGGGAGTTAGGGCGACTTGTCTTTTTATAGATCCCAGGTTTTCTTTCTTCCCATCCCCCCTCCTTCTCCTATCTTGCCTATAGGAGCAAAAGGCAGGAAAAGAACCACCCAGGGGGTTACCTCTCCCTACCCTCCATACCTGTCCAAAAGACAGGAAAAAAGTCATGCAGGGGGTACTCATTAGTAACTCCTTGTGTTGGGAGGAGTGATTCCCTGGAGGTGTTGGTAAAGTAGGTTAGGAGTGTTCTGAAAGCGTTTTATTCCACTTTCTTTGAATTAGCCCCCATCTTTTGTTTGTTTGTTTGTTTGTTTGTTTGTTTGTTTTGGCACCAGGTATTGAACTCAGGGGCACCTCACCACTGAGCCACATCCCCAGCGCTATGTTGTATTTTCTTCAAAGACAGGGTCTCTCTGAGTTGCTTAGCATCTCACCATTGCTGAGACTGGCTTTGAACTCGAGATTCTCCTATCTCAGCCTCCCAAGCCACTGGGATTACAGGTGTGCATCACCCTGCCCTACTAGCCCCCATCTTTCCAATCCGATCATTAATTATCTACACCGACTACCTGTCCTTTGCCCCGTCTCGCTGAGCCAGGTTCTACATCACATACGTTGGATATATTATCTAAATATCTACATCACATACGTTGGATATATTCTCCAAACAGGACATGTGGTAGTTATCATTATCCTTATTACCATAGAAAATAAGTAGAAGCTAACATGTAAGGCCTACTATCTACCAGTTATTGTTGAAGGTGCTTGATATATCTTAATGCCTGAATTCACTTGTTTTAGTCAGCTTTTTCACTGTGGAGGCCAAAAGACCTGACAAGAACAATTTTAGAGAAGAAAGTTCATTTGGCGTTTACAGTTTCAGAGGTCTCTGTTCATACATAGGCAGCTCCATTGCTCTGGACCCAAAGTCAGGCAGAACAACACGGCAGAGAAAAGTGGTAGAGGAAAGCAGCTCTCCAGAAAGCAGAGACAGGGCGAGAGAGAGAGGGAGAAAGGACGGAGACACTCTCCTTACCATGTACAAAATATATACTCCAAAGTTACACCCCCAAAGACCCACCTCCTCCAGCCACATCCTACCTGTCTGCAGTAACCACCCAGATAATCCCTATCAGTAGATTAATGTGCTGATTAGGTTAAAGCTCTCATAACATCATTTCACTTCTAAGCTTTCTTTCATTGTCTCACACAGGAGCTTTTGGAGGATAACTCCTATCTAAAGCATAACATCATTGAATCTGCAGAGCAGCCTTATATTACATAGCATAGGGTGTGCATGTGTGTATGTGTGTGTATGTGTGTATACATGTGTGTACACCCCTATCCCCATTTTACCAGATCACACACCTTGGTGAAGGCAAACCCAGACAACACACACTTTTACAGGAGTTGGAGGGCCTCATCATAAGTGATGAGGACAAGCCTGAAGGAAGTTCTGGAGGGAGGGGAGAGTGGGGATCTGGGTGAACAAGAGGAAGAATACAGAAGAATGGACTGGGCACACTGGAGAGGATGGATGTCTTGAAAAGTAAAAATCTCAGGAAGAGTCACTAAATCCATACTTTTTTCCATTTAACTTGTCACTGAATATTTGGTAGCTAAAAATGATTGAAAATTACCCACCCCCAATTTCTTGCACAATTCATTATAAGAGAAATAATAAACATATACGTAAGTTGTGTTTCTCTTCTGAGAAACAGAGGCCTTGATAGACCCACTAACAGATTAATTCTATGACCTAACTTTAAAAATAAGAACTGCACAATTAAATGACTACTGAACACATGCCACGTGCCTTATCTGGGTTATGTCATTTAATCCCCAAACCAAGCTGTGCACCTTCATTCCACTGGTGAAGAAACTGAGGTCCAGAGGTAGACAATAATTTGTCTTGATGGCACATCTATTGAGTGTGGGAGACAGAATTCAAACCCTGAGTGTCTAGGTCCAAAGTGCATGTTTGTTCTACCCCACAGTCCTTCCTCCATGATTGATAGACAAGTCTTTGCTGTCCTAGTTTGTCCTGCTGAACCATCTAATTAGCTCCTTTTTAGACCAGTGGGATCAATGACTTCATGCTTGTTCTGCACAGTAACTTACCACATCCTACTCCACCATTGCATAGCACACAAAACGCTTCCTACTTCATCAGTAGGGCCCATGGAGCCTTCCCAGCTCGTCTCTCACCACTGCTGTTTTTTTCTATTTATCTGTTCTATCATTACCTCATCCCTGAAAACCACATTCTCAAAGAACACTTCATGTCATGGAGAAAACTTATTACATAGTCTCAATTATTTATTTATTTATTTTTCAACTAACATGCACATTGTTAATCCAGTTTGGGGAATCATGATTACACACACACACACACACACACACACACACACAAAGACAGATAAAAACACAGCAAGGTATTTTCAATATCTATTTCAGTAAGGTTTTATTATAAATGGTTTTTAGTTTCATGTTTGTTTTGTTTCCTCAATATCATTAATAAAAACACATTTTAACAATAAAAGTTTTATAACATTTTTATAATAGCTATTATACCAATGTAATATATTATTTCACAGCATGATTATCAACTTCTCTGCCATTTTAATAAAAGAAAGTAGGTAATTGCATTCTTATTCATGTTGCTGGAGATGGATGTATTATTTGTATTGTGGATATGACCATTTGAAATGAAAAATTAAAGCTAGATCCACCTTTGTTTAGACAGCAGTCTGTTCACTGGTCAGCATCATGTGTAATAGTGGACAGATCTGTAACCAAGTGATTTCTCCCTGGTCTAAGTTTTACAGGGATGAAAGAAAGTGTGATATGTATCTTAATGTGCTGGCCTCCCAATGGAGGTCCTGGTGAGTGTGTCTCAACAGGATGTAGGTGGAAATAGCTGGAAATAGTTTCTTTGCACACCTTCCAGAAGCATAACGAAAATAAATTCTCTCCTGAAAATAAATGCATCTGATGTAGTGTTATAAGAACAAAAAGGAAAAAAAGCAGTCTCATTAACCATCTTAACCCCAACCAACTGAATCCCTGTTACCTTCACAGTATCTTCTCTTCTTTCTTTCAACCTCAGACCCCCTGGTTGAAAGATTAAGGGTCAATGTCTTGAGAGCCATTTTAGGAATATGTAATTTACAGGCATCAAAAGATTCAATGCCAATGAGCTCTACAAAATATCCTGAAAGAATCCAAATTTCCAAAATATGTTAAAAGAGCAATGATTTTTCTTGTCTTTTAAATTTAGTTTAACTATAGAAATTTTTTTCTGTTTTTTTTTATTTACTTATTGATTCATTGAACACAAATGGAGTACAGCTATTGTTTCACTG